>SJXQ01012435.1:566265-611956 GCA_006408695.1 Aepyceros melampus | reverse complement strand
CCAGGACACCAGTAGCATCTCCTCTAAGAACTGACTGGTCTCTTTAAGGGCCTTTTGTTTAGTCCGGTTACTCATGTCCTAGACTCCACTGGAAACGGTGACACACGGACTGTCACCATCTGGCTTCGGCTATTATCTGCTTAGAGGAACTGGAAGGGGTTGCACGATGACCAGACGCGCCCCACCTCTGGGGCCTGGCTGCCCTGTCACCAGCTCGAAGAAATCTCTCCGCTGCCCCCCTCCTCCCACCCCTAGCCCACACTCATACTCCTCCCAAAAGAGCTCTAAGCCCCAGCGACCCAGAAGAAAAGAATTCCCCCCCCTTTAAAACTGGGCTTGATCATGCATTTGAATTTTCATTCGGGTCGGCCAGTAGATGGCAGCAGCGAGCCCGGAGAAGTTGGGGGGTCAGGTGAGTTGCAGAAAACCCAAGAGTGACTTTAACTGAGGGGTTAACCTGTCTTTCAGGTGAAAAGGAGCAGCCCAGGGGATTATCAGAAATGTCTGAGACCGGGGTGTCCAGCTTGCAAAAGGTAGAGGACTATGGGAATGTTCTGCGTCTACTGGCGCAGCAGGAGAGCGCGGGGAATCCTGTTTCCAGTTGTTCCTCCAATTGGATGGCATCCCTTATGTTCAAAGGAAAATCGCTGGCCGGAAAATCAAGACATGAATGGAAGCGAGGGTTCCTAGCCGGCGCGAGCTTTCCAACATTTCCATTCCGGCCAAATCCCCCCGCCCTGGCTGGAAGACCCCCACCCCAGGCTGCTCTCTGAGGAAGACAGGGTTCCGGTTCCAGCGCAGTTTCCAGCCGGAATCCCCAAGATCTGCGCCCGACACGGACCTCCCGCCCCCTGACCACCCACAACTGAGCCCGGGTGCCTCGCAGCCCCAGCGAGAGAGCTGCCAGCTGCTCCAAGCTCCAAGCAGGCACCCACTGCAGGGCGCCCTTCCAGAACGAGGGGCGGGGGCACCGAGGAGAATGAGAAAAGGAGAATGGCATGGCCCTGGGATCCATTTCAATTTACAACTTATATGGAGCGCCACGCACTAAACTGGGCGCAAAGAATTATAACATCTAATAGATATAAAGCAATTAAGCACCGCACTTCCTCTTGACCGCGAGTTCGAATTATACCACTCCCCATCCGAACCTCACAATTCCCAGTAAGGAGATCCTGGTCAAACGCTGCCTTCCTGGGCTCAAACCCACTTAACCGCCTTGCCTCAAGCCCAAACGCTGGCGGCACCTTCGGCTCCCGGGCGCTGGCGGGGGAGACCTCAAACACTTTTGCCTGCCACCGTGTGCCCCCTCGCCCGCGACCTCCGCCAGGTCCCGGTCCCCCGGGTGCGTACCTTGCAGCGCAGCTCGCGGCCGGTGTGGATGCACAGCGCCCGGGACACATGCTCGCGCTCAGCCAGGGGCAGCAGCAGGTAGTCAGCGATGCGGCTGGGCCCCGGCGCGCTCCCGGAGCCGCCGCCGGCCCCTGGAGCGGCGAGCGGAGGCTGCGGGCTGCAGGGAGAGCCAGGAGGGCTGAGGTAGTCCGGGGGGCTCGAATACTCGGAGAGACGTGGGCACTTGGCCGCCACGGCCGCCGCGTCGTCCGCGTCCAGCAGGCGTTTGGCCGGGGTGCCCCGGCCGGCGGCGAGCAACAAGGCCGGAGTGCGGGGCTGCGAGACGCCGTTCATGGCAGAGCGCACGGGACCGACCCGCATCCCGACCCGGGCCGGGGCGGCCCCTGCTTTATAAGTCCGCGGATCCGCCCGGAAAGGCGCGACGGGCGCCGCGACTTACTCCAGCCCGGGGGATGGAGTTTGCAAACGGAGCTTGGTTCTGCCCCCACCGGGGGCAAGGCTGGAGCCGCTCCTGGTGCACGCGGGGATCACGCTGGCAGCGCGTCCGGGGCGCGGAGGCCGGCTTGGGTCTCCGGATCCTCGCGAGTACCGGCTCGGGGCGCCTCGCAGAACGGGGGCAGCCGCCGCTATTGTTGTCGAAGCTGCCGACAGTCTGGGAGGCAGAGGCGGCCGGCCTTCCCGAGGTTCAGAGCGCGAGCACAGGATTCCGCAGGCTCGCTGGAGCCACGGAGCAAACACACTTCGCAGAGCAAGAAGTCTCGTAGCGAAAGCCAAAGCAACTTTTCCGTGGCGCTCGGAATCCGGCGCGCTCCTGGGCTCCCGGCGTGAGTGTGCGCGAGCGAGACGCTCTCGGAGAGAGTGACTGAGTGTGAGTGAGTGTGTGCGCCGCACCGATCCCCGGCCAGTGCACTCCTCCTTCTCCTTTTCCTCCACCTCCTCCGCCTCCCAGTGACTCACGCTGTATACACACACACTCACAGGCCGGGCTGTGTAAACAGTTGGGAAGCCGGGTTGTGCAATGAGGTGGCTGCGACGACGGAGCTCCGGCCCTGCCGCCGGGCGAGCAGTCACCGAAGCGGAGGGGGAGGACAGGGGCGGGGGGGCGGCGGGAAGGAGAGGTGGAGCTGGGTCGGCGGGGGCGAGGGGGGTGGCCCGAGGGCTGGGATGCTCCGGACTGAGCGCGCTCCGGCGCAGGTGGTGAGTTCTGAGCCCGCTGCGGCGCGCGCACACGTTCCCCCCAGCTCTCCCCCAACCCTCAACAGGCTGGTCTAGGCAGGAGGGGGCGCGCGCCCTCCCGCAGGCCGTGGACTCAGCGCTGGAAGCCGGGGGAGGAGGCGGAGGAAAAGTTCCCGTGACGTCAGGGTCCCGGGGAAGTGGGCGGGAGGGGAGGGGCCGCGGGAGGTGAAGCGACGGGTGATTGGTGCGCGCTCCTCATTCACTCGGAGCACAATGGACTGCGGGCGCGCGCACCGGTTCTCTGGCACCCGCTGCTCGGTGCGGCCTCAGAGTGACTCCTTTTGCCCCGGGGGATCCCCTCGCCGCCCCGCGCCTGGGGACCTCGGGTTGGAGCTGTAGGCGTTGCCGAGACCCGGCGGTAGCCGGAGGAAGGGAGGAAAGAGAAGGTGATGAATTCCAGAATCACTCATTCACCCCCACGCGGTAGTTCCGGGGAAGACCTATGCGTGGTAGTGTATGTGACGGTTTTTTTTTTTTTTTTCCTTTTCCTGCCCCCTCCCAGCTCTAATCCCCAGCGTCTGTTCGCTTCCACAAATAGAACCTTCTGTTGGATGAAATAAAAGCAAACACTAGGCCTTCTGCTCTCCTCCACCTCCACGCCCCTCCCGCGCCTGCA
Source organism: Aepyceros melampus (assembly GCA_006408695.1). Taxonomy (NCBI): domain Eukaryota; kingdom Metazoa; phylum Chordata; class Mammalia; order Artiodactyla; family Bovidae; genus Aepyceros; species Aepyceros melampus. Next base: position 608,751 of record SJXQ01012435.1, on the reverse strand, counting down.
GCCCGCCCGGATTGCACGGAAATAGCTTCTCCCGGCTCCCCGGCCGCCCCTTCGCGGTGACTCGCAGAAAGAGCTTCCTGAGCCGCGGCCGGTGGGAAACAAAGGATGTGGGGAGAGGGCGGAAGGGGCCCACGTGGCCGTCTCCGAATTCCTGTCCCCTCCCCGAGCCTCCTCCGCAGCCGCCACACGCGCAGCAGGGTCTAGAGCCCCGGGGCTAACCCGGTTCCTTGGTGACCGGGTGGATAGTGACACTGCCTACACCCAGGCAGTCCTGCGAGGGCGTGTGCATGCTCTCGTGCAACCTGATTTGCGTGAGCGCGAGATGTGTCAGACCCTGCACAGAGCTCCATGAAAAAACAACCTAGACGCTGTCGCTTTTCTTTCGAAAATCAGGTCAATTCGGAGTCCTTGGACACCGAACATAGATAACTGTTATCAGAGTCCCTTCTGTACTTCTGCTAAATGCTTCATTTTCTAAAACCAGATCGAGCCCCAAGGATAAATCCTTTTCCATATTAAGTCTCCATTCATTCAGCAAGCACTAATGAAGCATCTCCTAAACTAGAGGCTGAGGATTAAGAAGATGAAAATTAACAATAGCTAACACTAATTGAACTCTGTAACGTGGCAGGCGCTGTTCTTAGCGCTTGACACACTGACGTTTTACAACTACCCAGTGGAGTTATTTTTTGTCCCTTTTCACAGAGAAGCCTGCAAAGATTAAGTTACTTGCTGTGGTCAAATTCGCTACTGAATGCATTCAAGTTCTTAAAGCATTTGTGGGGACTCAAAGCAGAGATTACAATTTGTTGAGTTAGGTAGGATTCCATCTAGAAAGCATTTGACCTGGGGGAATATTTGGGATTGTAAAAGATTTGCAAGGATGAGGGGGTGGGGAGGTGGGAGAGTGGGCGGGGCAGGTAAGACAGGATGTGGGGAAGGATCGGGTTGAAGTTAAGAGGCCAGGTTGGCTACAAGGGTGGAGCTGAACCTGCAGAAATCATCGGAGAAAATCTCCAATGCCTGCTGAGAAGGCTGCACTTGATCTTGTAAGCAAGAGTCCACCTAAGGTTTTCCTTCTTTCAAGTTCATTTTGTGCCAGTTATTTAAGATCCACTGAGCTGCCCACTGATGCTGAAGCTGAAATTCCAATACTCTGGCCATCTGATATAAAGAACTGACTCATTGGGAAAGACCCTGATGCTGGGAAAGATTGAAGGCAAGAGAAGGGGACGACAGAGGATAAGATGGTTGGATGGCATCAAGGACTTGATAAGCATGAGTTTGCACAAGCTCCGGAAGTTGGTGACGGACAGCGAAGCCTGGCTTGCTGCAGTCCGTGGGGTCGCAAAGAGTCAGACACAACTGAGCGACTAAACTGAAACCGACTGAGCTGCCCACTGGGCATCATCACTTGGATGGCAAACTCAGCAAAGGCCATCAGCCTCTTTGTCCAAAGTGTGCACGTCCTTCACTGCCTCTTCTAAAAGAAAGGCATTGCCACCATCATCCCTGGGGACAGAATCCCTGGCAGTCATTTCCTCTTGAATCCACCTTTTTCCTGTCCCCTTCTGGGTCGTCACTAGGTCCAGTCCTAGTCCTGCTTGCTCTCAGAGACATCCCCTGGCTGTCCCTGCTTGGCTCCCTGGGGCTGCCCCGCACAGACTTTTTCTCATGCTCCCTTGCCCACTGGCTTCCAGCCCATTCTGCCCAGAGTGAGGCCCTGGAGGAAGATGGGAAGGTGCTGCTCTGGGCCCTGGCTGCACCTCCTCTGTGGCCCAGCCACCCCCACCTGCCTTCAGCTAGCCCCTGTGTGTGCCTCTCACCAGGTGCTGCCAAGATCTCCCTACAGGACTGAAGGATTTATCCACCCATGCCCACCCCACCCTCTACGCTGGGGGCGCTGGAGTGCCTTTTGGGAGTTTTGGAAATTGCCTTGACTGAATAGGGCTACCTTGCCCAAGTTCACACTCCCTTCCTGGGAGGTCCAATGACAGACAGGAGATTGTAGAGTAAACAGGTCCAGCCTCCTTGCTCAAATTTGAGCCAACTCTGAAGGGCATCCCAGTTTCAGCCTACCCATTTAGGGTCCACTGAGTTCGTCCCTGAGATTGCCTCCAGCCTGACTCTTCTCTCCATCCAGTCCTATTCCTTCCTTCCCCTTCCAAAGGCGTTTCCATAATAAACTTCCTGCATTCTAACCTCTGTCTCTGAGTCTGCCTCCTGGGGAGACCCAACTGTGGTGCTCTCTGCCTCTTCGTGGTCCTAACTCACTCTAGGCACTCTGGCTCCTGGGAATTAAAAGACACCAATTTCCTCCCTCCAGCCCTAAAGTGAAAGCTGCTTTGTGATGTGTTGCTCATCTCCAGGCTGCCCACCATACTGTGTTTTGTTCTATTTTTGTTTCTGTTTATGTAATACCTTTATAACTAGTTCCACAATTTAATTTTTTCCACTGAACTTCCTGGCCTAGGTTTCATTTTCCTGTCTGATACAAACCCTGTACCTCTCCCATGTCAATCCACTCCTTGCCACTCTCATGATCTTAGTTTAGGACCTTCCCCTGGCTTTCTGCAGTAAGCTGCTAACTGGGTCACTCATTCGTCCTTTCAGCATACAAAATCACCTACTCTGCCAGTGCGCCTACTAGATGCTGGAGTTACAATGGTGCACAAAACCAAATGTGGCCTTGAGCTCTTTAATCCATTCCCCACACAGCTGTCAGAGTACTTTTTCTTAAATTTGATCACATCAGGCCCTGGCCTAAAAACTTGGCAGGGGCCATCAGAAGATAAAATCAAAATACCCTCTTTTCTGGCTCTACTTCCCTTTCCAGCCTATCTGTCTTATCTCCTCACCAGCACCCTACCTATGCCAGATCCTGGTAGGGACCTAAACACATCTTGCTAATTCACACATCTTCATTTTGCCTGTGCCATTTTCTCCCAATTCCCCCTCCCCCCTGCCAATAGGATGAACTCCTATTCATCCTTCAAAACCCCACCCAGATTTCCCCTGCACTGCTGTCAGATGTCAATGTCATCCCAAGCACTGTTGAGTCTTCCATCTAGCTTTTTTTCATGGCATTGTCCACTCAGCTATGTCCCAGAGGGCAGGAACCATGTCTTATTTAGCTGTGTATCTCTTGTCCCCAGCCCAGTGTCTGTTATTAAGGGAGGGCTTACTAAGTGACGACCAAATAAATGTACTCAAGGGCAGAGGGTTATCCAAAAGGAGGATCTGAAATGAGGGACAGGGCATCTGGGCCAAGGCAGGGGCATGGGGAATAGGGCAGAGTTAAGAGTTGAATGTCTAGCCCTAGAAGGAAACAGGATATGGGGGGAAAAAGGGGGGAGGGGTGTGCTGAAGTTTTAGGGGCCTCCAGCCTGGATGCCTAGGAGGACAGACTTGTCCCCTTGGCATGCAATCAAGACAGCCAAGGGGACAAGTGAGCTAAAATTGTCATCACTTCATTGCTGGGCTTTTCCTGCTGGCCAAGTCTGAACTGAACTTCCATCAGACTTTTCAGATACTGATTTGAGGAAGCTTGTTGCTTTTTAAAATTTTATTTTATTTATATTTATTTATTTTTGGCTGTGCGGGCTTCTCTATAGTTGCAGCAAGTGGGGACTACTCTAGTTGCGATACATGGGCTCAGCAGTTGCTGCTTGCGGGCTCTAGATCACAGGTTCAATAGTTAGTTGCCCCCACGGCATTGGCAGGCAGATTCTTTACCACTGAGCCACGAGGGAAGCCTGCCAGTTGCTCTTTATAGGCTTAAATTGTCTCATCTGTGAGATGGGCTGCTTTTCCTGCCCAGCAAGGTTCTCATGGGAACAAATAGCTGCAAATATGTGAAAGTCCTTATGAGTTATCTACCCATACACAGATGTGATGATCAAATATGAGTATGCCTTGATTTTAAACTATGTGCATTTACTCAACAAATATCATTATCAGCTTGCCACATGCCAGAGTCAGAAAAGGCCTTTACCATGAAAATCCAAATTGACAGATACAAATATACAAGTAAATAGGATGTGGACTAGGTCATATTCTCCCTGTGTTAAAAGGGTTCTTTGCCTTATAAAACGGTCTCCCACGTGATGCCATTAGCAAGCTCCTTTAGCGCATTTATGGTGTGGTTTGGTAAAATGTAGGTGCCTTGAAAGCAAGATCATGTGTGTGTGGTGTGTGTCCTCTTTGGAGCCTCAGCACAATACTGAGCTGACACCAGGAGTACACCAGATGACAAGCTGAACTGGGGGAAAGAAAATTGATTTACCTCCAACTTCTCAGGAAAGCACATACTGCCTTACGTAATATGGGGAAATCTGTATTGATTTTGGGAGATAAAGTTAGGCTACTGATGAGCTCAGGCTTGACTCATTTTCATTCATGCCCAGGTAGGTGCCTGGCAACACCATTAGCAAGGTTCTGAGTGCCTTTTGCATGCGTGCTCAGTTGCTTAGTAGACTCTTTGCCACCTTATGGATTGACCCTATGGATTGACCTATTGACTTCCCTGGTAGCTCAGACGGTAAAGCGTCTGTCTACAATGCGGGAGACCCAGGTTCAAGCCCTGGGTTGGGAAGAGCCCCTGGAGAAGGAAATGGCAATCCACTCCAGTACTATTGCCTGGAAAATCCCATGGACAGAGGAGCCTGATAGGCTACGGTCTATGGGGTCGAAAAGAGCCGGACACGACTGAGCGACTTCACTTTCACTGTGGATTGTAGCCTACCAGGTTCCTCTGTCCATGGGATTTTCCTGGCAAGAATACTAGAGTGGGTTGCCATGCCCTCCTGCAGGGTATCTTCCCAACCCAGGGATTGAACCCTCGTCTCCTATATCTCCTGCATTGGCAGGTGGGTTTTTTACCACTAGTGTCACCTGGGAAGCCCTACCCATTCCAAAATGCAGGAAAATTCTCAGAGCAGCCAGGACTCCGGATTCCACCATTTGGCTTCAGGTACACAGGGCTTTGCAGCCACACATGACATGTGTTACGCTCCCTAACTTCAAATTCTATACCGAAAGAAAATCAGTCCTGAATATTCATTTGAAGGCTTGATGCTGAAGCTTAAACTCCAATACTTTGGCCACCTGATGCGAAGAACTGACTCATTGGAAAAGACCCTGAGGCTGGGAAAGATTGAAGGTGGGAGGAGAAGGGGATGACCGAGGATGAGATGGTTGGATGGCATCACTGACTCAATGGACATGAGTTTGAGCAAGCTCCGAGAGTTGGTGATGGACAGGGAAGCCAGGCTTGCTGCAGTCCATAGGGTCACAAAGAGTCGGACACGACTGATCAACTGAACTGAACTGAAACACACCAAAAAAAAAAAAAAAAAAAAAATCGGGATATATTTAAGAAAAATAATACTAGTATTTACAATAAGGTTCCAAATACTGAGAAAGAGTTGAACATTTACTGAGTTCCTCCCATATGGTAGAACTTTATATCTATTCTCTTGTTTAACATTCAACATTATTTCATAAACTAAATACCACCATTTTCCAGATTCCTAAGAAGGCTCAGAGACGTTGATTAGCTTGTCTAAGGTCACACAGCTGGAAGGTGGCCAGTTAGAATGAGAACCCTCTTCCAGTTGACCTCAAACCTGGATATTTCAGCTTTATATGCCACCCAAATTCCCAATGAAGAGGAAGATTATCCAAACATTTCTTCCCTTTAATTTTTTTTAAGTTCAGTAAAAATCTTAACCTTTTAAGAACTTACCCTCCCCCAGCAAACATTTGCATACACAGGCACACACATACACAGATAGATAATTAAGATTCGTGATAGAGCCTCAAATCTGACTTTGCCTGATGATTTAATCAATTCTAAAGGAAATCAGTCCTGAATATTCATTGGAAGGACTGATGCTGAAGCTGAAGCTCCAATCCTTTGGCCACTTGGTGCAAAGAACTAACTCATTGAAAAGATCTTGATGCTAGGAAAGATGGAGGGCAGGAGGAGAAGGGATGACAGAGGATGAGATGGTTGGATGGCATCACCAGTTCGATGGACATCAGTTTGAACGAGCATCAGGAGTTGGTTATGGACGGGGAAGTTTGGGGTGCTGCAGTCCATGGGATCTCAAAGAGTCAGACATGACTGAGGGACTGAACTTCTAAAAAAAAATTTATTGAGGTAAACAATAAAGGTGTAAATATCTATACAATTTGATGACTTTGGAGATAAGTATATATTGTGAAGCCATGACCACTATCTATGCCATTAGCATTTCCATCACCTCCAAAAGTTTCCTCCTACACCTTTTTTTTTTTTAATGATTAATTTTAAAAGCACAGGAAGCCTCAGATCCTCACGGGCCTCCCCTTGACGTCTGTGGAGGCCTGGATGGATGTGAAAATGAGAGTCTGTGATCTGATGTCCCTTCTCTGCCTACTCCCTCTGCCCCAGCTCCTGCCCTCCCGCCGTGGTCTGCAGGACACACCACAGCCGTGCCAACATCCACATATGTGGTGCTGCCCTTGGTCTTTTGTTGACCACCCACAGTTCTGGAGGTACATACAACAGATCTTGTTGGGAAAACAGACCCAGGAAAGTGACTCTTGGACCCAAGAAGCAGGTTTGGGGCATTGGGGCACGGGATTCCCCCATTCTGGTCCTGGAATTTGGTCTAGGCCAGCAGGTGCAGGCGCTATATACGGCACACCCCCTTGGCCATGTAGGGATGGATGCAGCTGGCAGAAGGCCAGGCCAGGGTCACATCCCCTGGGGTCCAAGAGAGAGGCACTGGTCCCAGTGACGGATTCCTGGGAGCTCCACGAAGACCTTCTCTCCCACCTCCTCACATACTCACTGTGCCTCTGGCCTAAATTTAAAAGGCTCTTCCAGGCACTTCCCTGGTGGTCCAGCGGTTAAGAATCCGCCTTGCAATATAAAGGACATAGGTTTGATCCCTGGGCAGGAACAAAGATCCCACCTGTCAAGGAACACCTCAGCCCACACACCACAACTACTGAGCCCGCGTGCTGCACTGGAGAGTCCATGTGCCATGGAGAAAGACCCCACATAACACAATGAAGACTGCACGTGCTGCAGCTGAGACCCACGCACGCAAGAAAACAGATATTTAATGACCTGTTCTGTCCATATCCAATGACCTGATCTATAATTAGCATTATCCCTGAGTGTCAGGAATGAGCCTGAATGGAAAAGGCAGAATAAACAGAAATATAAGCAAATGACTGCAGTCCAGTGCAGAAGGGAGTCTGTCAGGGAGAGGAAGGAAGGATCAGGGCAGACTTCACAGAAGAGGTGGCCTCAGAAGACCACACATGCTATGTGCATGCTGCATGCTAAGTCACTTCAGTTGTCCCCGACTCTTTGTGACTCCATGCACTGTATGTAGCCTGCCAAGCTCCTCGGTCCATGGGGTTCTCCAGGCAAGAATGCTGAAGTGGATTGCCATTTCCTACTCCAGAGGATCTTCCCAACTCAGGGATCAAATCTGTGTCTCCTATGTCTCCTGCATTGCAGGTGAATTCTTTATCACTGAGCCACCAGGGAAGACTGCTAGCAATCTATTACTGGTCTCCACGAGCGGCTTCTCTAGGGTTTAAATGCAGTTGTTGGGGTGATGGACTGGAAGTTTCCTGGATCCCGGGATAAGCACAGCTCCACAGCTGCCTTAGATGGAACAGAGAAACACCCCTCACTTTCTTCTGAGTTATTTGCTGCACCTTTCATCTGTGTCAGGGTCAGGACTGCTTTGGCCAATCACATACAACAAAAGTGCCACTCTGAGGCCTCCACAGTTGTGTCATAAAAGGCTGTGCTGCTTGTCTTTTTCTGCAGGACCCGGTGGCGCTAGTGGTAAAGAACCCGCCCGCCAGTGTAGGAGACATCAGAGACCCTGGGTCAGAAGAGCTCCTGGAGAAGGAAATAGCAACCCACTCCAGTTTTCTTGCCTGGAGAATCCCATGGACAGAGGAGCCTGGAGGGTTACAGACCATGGGGTCCCAAGGGTCGAACACAACAAAGCGACTGAGCGCACGCCACACGGCCAGCTGAGAAGTCCGTCTTGGAGAAGGCAATGGCACCCACTCCAGTACCCTTGCCTGGAAAATCCCATGGATGGAGGAGCCTGATAGGCTACAGTCCATGGGGTCGCAAAGAGTCGGACACGACTGAGCGACTTCACTTTCCTTTCTCTACTCTCAGAAAACTGTAAATGCAGACTGAGTAGGACCTGGAACAGAAGATGGATATACAAAGAACGTTGTTCAGTGAGAATAAAAGGAATAAAAGTGATAAATGGAGAATTTATTAAAAAAAAAAAAAAGAAGTCCGTCTGCCCTGAGGACACTGTGCTGGAGAAGCCACAGGTGAGAGACCCAGCTGAGCCTGCCCTGCAGCCGTCTCAGCCCAGACAGCTGAGTCAGGAAGCCATATTGGGAGCGAATCCTCCAACCTGAGCCACCTGCTTCTTCCCAGCTGAGGCCCCAGACACCTCGGTGCGGACAAGAGCCACCCTTACCGTGGCTGTCCTGAATCCCTGACCCACAGAATCGTATACCCTCTAAGTTTTAGGGTGGTTTTGTTACACAGCAATGGATGACCAGAATAACATTCTGAAACTGTTCTGGATAAATCAGGAGGTCTGACAGACAGGACCTCACCAGCCCATAGGACACCTCCAGATGCTGACTAAGAAACACAGCTGCATCCTTGAAGGGGGACCCATCCCACGCCTGGCACAGGGCTTGGCCTGCAGAATCCAGGCTGGATCTCACAGCCAGGTAGCTCTGCTTATCAGAGACACTTTCTTCTCTTCCACTGGCATCCGCATGAGCCGAGCTGACAGGAAGGAAGGCATTTTCTCAAAACTCGGATAATTGCCCCATAGTCTCCTTGAGCATCTCCCAGGATCTGGGGAAGCCCCCTGTCCTCAGACCTTGCTAGTTCTGCCTCACAGTGAGTCATCTCAATATGTAAAAATTCATCACACATACACACGCCTCCTTTGGGCTGCCTTTTCCCTTTTCTCATTAAAAAAATAAAAACTCCACCCTACCCTGTCTGATCTGAGATCTTCAGGCTATCTTGAGGTAATTCATCTTGCCTCTTCAAACATTCTCCCTCACTCTGGTGGCAGCCAGCCAAGCCCATCTCCCTTCATTCTCAAAGGAAGCCTGGCCCCGAGCAGAGGACTGTTTGGTTTCTGAGATTTTCATTAAAAAAAAAAAAAGCCTCTTCTGCAGTGTTTCTGAGGAAGGCTGCAGGCAAGAACTGAAGGGTGGAGGGAGCTGGGTGCAGATCACGTTGGGTCACGGGAACTGCAGGGGGTGGGAGTGCTATTTCAGCCCTGTGGTAGAAAGGCCTGCAACTTTGGACTCTTGGCTCTCAGTGAGGAGGTCTTTCTCCTTTGGTCTAACTGGCAGCTGCAAGTTCAGTACGGGCAGCTGTCAAGGGGTCTGCAGACTTTATACCTCACCTTATGCAAACCTGGTAGACAAGAGTCAGGCTTTCTATGGAAGATTGCGGAGGGGTGGTCGTCCATACAGCCTGTGGATTCAGACAACCTCCTTCACCGGGACGCTGTCAGTTAAAGGTGATTTGCCTTTCTAGAGGAAGGAGACCCACCTCTCCTGAATCCCCACTCTGTGTGCTTTGCATATGTTGGGTCATTTATCCTCACAACAGCGCTACAGATTGGTAAGATCATCTCCACTTGTCAGCTGAGGCAAGAGAGGCCCAGAGAGGCTAAGTAACTTGCCCAAAGTCACACAGCTGGAGACATTAGGAGCCAGGGTTCAATCCAAGGTCGGACCACCTCCAGGCACTTGTCCCTCCCTCGTTCCTTTGCTCCTCCATCTCTCTCTCTCTCTCCCTCCCTCCCTCACGCACTCTTTCTCTACTTTCCTTGAAGAAACCAGAGTAAGTACTTCTGCTTAAACTATATAGGGTGAGACTACTACGGCTTCACCTGTGGGTTCGAGGGGGAGCTTACCTAGTGCGTGGAAAACACAACCCAACTTAAAACTTGTTTAAAGAGCCTTGGAGAGTATTCCTGTTTGGGGCCTTGAACCTGGACTGGGGCCGGGGAAGGGAACTTTGTTCTTGGTCAGAGTCAGTCTTCATTCAGCCCATCCTTACTGAGCTCCTGCTGGGCACCGGGCGTCACGTTAGACACCCGCAGTGGAGCACAGCTCAGTCCTCCGGGAGCTCCCAGTGGGAGGAATGGGGAGGAAGGCGCCAGCAGGACACCGCTGTCTGAGTGGAATGAAACAGATACCAGAAGAGGGACACAGAGGAAGGAGAGGTCAGTCCTGCCAGAAGACTCCTCACGGACCAGGCTGGAACCTGACGTTGTCCTGGGCAGGGTCTGAATACACATCAGAGGCAGATTCCCTCCGACCGGCTTCCGGGAACTTGATACACAGTGAGAATGAGAACTACGTTGATAAAAGCAGGCATCCGGCAGGATGTACTCATCAGCAGATCAATGAAAGCATTCCCTTTGCCTGACAATGCGCCCACAGGAAGCCTCGTTATCTGAAAGTTACTTGCACAAATGGATTCCACAAAAGGGACTTGGTGGATATTAAGACGTCTATTTCAGCCCGTGTAGCTTGAAGCCATCTTTGACCCTAAAAGAAAAGTGTTCTGCAGGAAACATTCACCATCACCTTTGCTCTGGTAAAACTCTCTCCACCCTTAGAATAAAGATGAGGTATTATTATTAAAGCAAAGCTCTCCTGCTCTACCAAAGATCGCCAGAAAACAGCAGCATGAAGAATACATAGACTGCCTGTCTCGCTGTGACTTTCCAAGGTGATCATTCTGGATTGACAGATTTTAGGGGCCCAGGTTCCCTCCATGTTGGGGCTCTAGCACGTCATCCCCATGATCAAGGCCAGGTCTCAGCCGCGCCAGGTCCTCTCTGGCTGGCAGGGGAGGAGCCAAACCCCTTCAGCCTGGAGATGGCAGGTGGCCTGCGCTCATATTTATTCACATTTCTTTCGGTAGAAGTTGGTCCCACGGTCCCACCCAGGAAATGAAATGTGTCCCACCGTGAGCGCAGGGAGGTGGAGAGAGGAGGTGGAGGTGGAACCCTAACTACTCTGCTTGAAATGGTTAGGGTGTTTCCAGGTGTAACCAAAACCTTAACTTAAACCGTCTTCAACCCACAGGACAACTCTGGGCTGACTCCAGGGCTGGCTGATACACCACCTCAACCCTGGAGAGTTCCCAGTACCCACCCTGGGTACCCCCCAGGCCTGGGTATCACACTGTAAAATGACAGTTTTCAAAGGAAGAAGAGAGCATCTCTCCCTGTGTTCTGCCATAGGTGAGAAGAGAGTTTCCCCAGAGACTCCACTCCACCTCCAGCAAGTATCCATTCGTATACCATTGACTTGAATTGGGCCACATGCCCATTTCGGAACAATGACTGCTATTACAGGCTGAACTGTGGCCTCTCACCCACCCCATTCACATATTGAAGTCTTCAATCCCCAGCACCTAAGACTGTAACCATATTTGGAGATGGGGCCTTATTTTACTTTTATTTTAAGGCAATATTTTACTTTTATTTATTTATTGGCCGCACTGAGTCTTCATTGCTGCATGAGGGACTCTTTCCAGATGCAGTGAGTGGGGGCTACTCTCTAGTTGTGCTGCAAGAGCTTTTCACTGCAGTGACTTCTCATGGTGCAGAGCACAGGCTCCAGTGTGCGCGGGCTTCAGTAGTGGTGGCTCACAGGCTTAGTTGCTCCTCAGCGTGGGGCATCTTTCCAGACCAGGGATTGACCTTCTGTCCTCTGCATTGGAAGGTGAATTCTTAACCACTGGAGCACTAGCAAAGTCCTTAAAAGAGGTAATGAAGTGAAAATGAGGTTCTGTGGGTGGGCCCTAATCCAATAAGCCTGATGTCCTTTTAAGAAAAGAAGATTGGGACACAGATAACACACATTCCAAGGGATGACCTTATGCAGACAAGGAGAAAGGTCTCAAACCAAACTTGTCAACACCTTGAACTTGGACTCTGAACTCCAGAACAGTGAGAAAATAAGATTCTGTCATTTAAACTACCCGGTCTGTGGTGTTTTGTCAAGTAGCCCTAGCTAGCTGGTACAGCTGGCATCAGAATGGATCAATCTGGTCCACTCCTGGGGTGCAGTCAGTGTGAGACGCAGCCCATGGGAGAGGGAGGTCTGGGTTCTGCAGAAGCAAGCTGATGGGAGGATGCTGGGCGATCGTGGGACAACGCCTCTGATGGATGGCAAGGTTGCCCTCCACCCCCGCGGCTGAGGCTTGACCCCTCTTTTCAGACCAGCTCCCCTTCTGTGCACACCAGCCCCCTGCCGATTTTCTCCGACAGACATCAGTACAACCGTCTCATTAGACTTCTGCTTCCCCCTTATCATCAGTTCTCTTTCTAACAGCTACACCAGTCAATTTTGCTAGGAGTTTGGGCCAGGCTGGGGTGGGAGGGTGTCTCCCAGCTCTTCTCCCACATCGCTATGGTCTGCCACCTGGTTTCCTCCACTGAAGACCAGTCCTACTTTTACTCTGCAACAGTCTCATGTCCCAGTTGTTGGGGGACACAGGGATTCTGGTGAATGTTTAACAACCTGTTTAGTGTTGCTGTATTTGCCAATTTCCGTGGTGTAAATATCCACCATGGTCCATTTTAAAGGACCCACAAGAGGCCACTGAGCACAGAATTGGGAAGAGATGGCGCACAGTGGCAACCCCAGTCCAGTGGTACCCAGGGAGACCTCCCTGTCACCTTCAGGGAGGACAGTAAGGAGTCCTGGTATCATCCGAGTGTCCAATCCCTGATGATCGGAAAACATCTCCTGGGACAGGAGAGGGTTAAAAACGTTTTATGAGCCCCGATGGGAACCTGCAAGCGTGAGGAGGGCATGAGAAAATCCTGAGGGTGCCTGCTGCTGTGTCCTGCAAAGGCTCCCTCCCTCGATGTTCCCAGGCTGCGAGGATGAATGCCACCGTAGAGAATAAAGTGGAAGTAGGGCTCAGCCAGGCTCAACTGGCCCAGGACTGTCACTGCCCACCCCCAGGGAGGCCCCTTCCCCCACTCACCTCTGTACAATTGCTGCCTCTGTTCCCCAGCTCCGCTTCCCTCAGGGTCCCATGCAAACAGACTCGTGATAAAGGCCACCATTGATGGGCACTTCCTCTGCACCAGGCACTGGGCCGGGCCCTCCAGACCCATTTTCTCATTGAATTCATACCACCACCCCCACAGACTTGGTGGGCGTAGTCCTGTCCCCAAAATGAGGTTCACAGAGGTCAGAGGAATGGTCTCAAGGTCATGGCAGCACAACCGAGGTGACTGAAAAGCGGTGGGTTTTCCATGGTGCTTCTGGGGTCAAGCAGGCCAGGCCGAGTCATAGAGTAATACTGACAACGACGATGGCTAGCGCTTACCGAGGACTTCATTTAAAGAGTGCATATACGCACTGACTGCACTGTGCGGCCGAGGTGAGTTATGGCTCCCATTCTGCAGATAAGGAACCCTGAGTCACAGCTGGTTAGTGGCTGGGCAGGACTTTGGACTCTTTGGAGTAGGGTGGGGCGGGGGCTGCCGCCCAGTCCATCTGTGTTACCTGCTCCCCAGGCCAGCTTTGGTTCTCATGATATCCCTCCCAGAGGACCAGCATTTTCCTGGGGGTATTTGGCTTGATCCGAGGTCTGGCAGGTACCGTCTGGGTAGGGGGAAAGGAAATACCTATCCTTTCCCCTGGTGTCTGACCTCCAGCTGGCTGAGCCAGCACCTGGGCGGGGAAGAGGGTAGAATGGTGCTATTCAGAGAGTTTTCCTGATGCAATAACTGATTGCAAAACCTTTGCCATCCCTGAGCATTTTATGAAGGGTGGTAATTTTGCACAGCAGCAGGAAACCCCAAACTCACCCGGCTGCCAGAACAAGGCACTGCAGGTCAAATGCCAGTCCAGGAATACAGTTACCCCAAGGCTGGGGTGTTAGAAACACCAACCAGAACACCACCAATAACCGCACCATGGATCCAGTTCTTCCAGCACTCCTAATCACATTTGATCAACAAAGTTTGCTCAGGTGGGTGAGGCAAACCCAAGTCTCAATTTACTGCCAACAATATGGGTTCGTTCAAGGTCAGCAGATGTGGACAGGACAGAAGTAGACTCAGACCTGACCTCCAGACTCTAGCTCTAGTACTCATTTCTCCATAGTGGGGGATGATGGGTGATGCTGTCAGGAGAGTTCAGAGGCGAACGGAGGTGTCAGGGTGAGAGCAAGTACGGGAAGCTGTAGCCAGACTGACCCAAGTGCAAATCTTGGCTCTGCAAATCAGGCAGATTACTTAACCTCTCTGAGCCTTACTTTCCTCCTTTGTGGGTGAGAGAGGGTTGTGGTTAAGGGTTTGAGCTGTGGAGTCAGAGTGCCTGGATTTTAATCCTGGTTGCACTTATGACTTCCCTGGTGGCTCAGACGGTAAAGCGTCTGCCTACAATGCAGGAGACCCGGGTTCGATCCCTGGGTCGGGAAGCTCCTGGAGAAGGAAATAGCAACTGACTCCAGTACTCTTGCCTGGAAAATCCCATGGACAGAGGAGCCTGGTAGGCTGCAGTCCATGGGGTTGCAAAGAGTCAGACATGACTGAGTGTAACCTGTGTGACTTTGGACAAGTCACTTAACCTCTCTGTGTTCATTTCCTTGTCTGTCAAATGAACATTTTTAAACCCACCTATAGGCTTGAGGATTTGCTTAGCTAATACTAGTGAGGCTCTTAGCACAGGCCCAGGTTATGGTAAGCAGTCAAAAATAATGAGCCATTATTATTATCTACAAGATGGAGAAGAAAAGAGCTTTTGGGATGAAAGGAGATAACCCATTCCTGTGTTTGTGGTATGTGTGTGGGGAGGTGTTTGAAAGGAAGTGCATTCTTCACAAATAGAATTGGGACCTTCTAGAAAGGAAGCAGAATGGGACCTGGGCTGGCCCTGGGCCTGCTTTGAGGTGTTTCCTACTGAACAACCACCTGGCCTTCACCTCTATGTCTCATCGACTCTTTGCTGTGAATCAAGTGCAGCCTTTTTCCAGCCACTCCCCAGTCCCAGCAACAATTCCTTTGAGAGAACAACCTCAGGCCAGAAATCTTCCTGCCCAGAGCAGTGAAAGGGCCCAAATGTAAATACATGCAGCCTCAGAGTTTCACAACTGCCCTGAGTCACTTCTCTTCACAGAAAACAGGGCCAAGGCATAAGAGTTCCAAATCTTACCAGTGCAGCTGAACCCAGGTGTCTTTCAGACTTTTTTCATTTGGTCTTTCCAAGTTCTCTCTATTGGAAGGAGGTTCTCTGGATGTTTATGCTGATGGCAGAAAAGGAAATAGAACACAGCTGGGACCCAGGTTTCAAATTTCCCCCATGAAACATGATTTCTGTCTTAATTCTTAATTATCTTTGACCCTTTCCCAGCTGCTTCAGAGGCCTGGCACCTTGCCATGTATTAGTTAAATGCTCTTTTATTTGCAAGTAGCTAGAATTATAGCATTACATAAATAGGAGGAGTTGTTTTCAAAAGAAATTCAAAACTGAATAAGGACTGTTGTTATTTTGGCAGCTCAGTGATGTCAAAGCCATACATACCATGATTCTGCTGGTCTTTTCCTCAAGTTGCAAGATGGTTGCTGCAGCTCCAGATGTCACATCTGCCCTCAAGGCTGAAAAAGGAGGGAAGAGCACAAAATAGTGGCACTATTGGTGTTTAATATTTCTTTATCAGTCGTTTATTGTTGCTTAAAATACCGTCGTAAAACTTAGTGGCTCAAAACAACAATTATTTATTAGTTCATGTTTCTTAGCATCAGAGTTTGGCCTGAGATCAGCTGGCAGTTCTTCTGCTGGTCTAATGGATTCACTCAATGACAGCAGCTGATGGCTCAGTAGGGGCTATATTGTCCAAGAAAGCCTAAGTTGTGTATCACGTATCTGGTATTTGCTGCTGGCTCTTAAGATATGATGACAGAAGCAGAGGTCAGGGTGATGCCATTGCTAGAAGGGGACCGCTACCCAAGGAATGTAGGTAGCCTCTGCAAGCTGGAAAAGGCAAGAAGTGGACTCCTTCCCTGAAACCTCCAGAAAGATCAAACTCTGCCAACACCTTGATTTTACCCCAGTAAGACCAGTTTTGGACTTCAGACCTCAGGAACTATAAGAGAATAACATGCTATGTCACTTATTACAGCAGCAATAAGAAACCACCTCGCTCCATTGCTCTCTCATTCTCTGAGGTAAAGGTTAGCCATCTACGGCCTCATTGCCTGATTTTGTAAATAATTTGTATTGGAACACATGTTCTTCCCTATTATCTATGTCTGCTTTCATGCTGCAGCAGCACAGGAATTGTGACAGAGACTGAATGGCCCACAAAGTCTAAAATATTTACTATCTAGCCCTTTGCAAGAATAGCTTGCCAGCCCTGCCTGCTCTAAGAGGCTAGCTGAGGCTTCCTTGCACGGTGGCTTCAGGATAGCAAGAGTACAGGAATTTGCTTCAACATTCTGGGAAAGAGCCAACAGTTTCAGAGCCTCCTTTTATCAGGAAATCTGCCTTCCCACAGATTCCCAGCCAGACATCCTTTCAATCTCATTGGCTAGAACCCAGTCCCACGGCCACTCCCAGCCACTGGGGGAGTTGGGAAAGCAGGAACAGGATTCTCACGATTGGCTGAGGCTATTGGTGATCCGGTGTCACATCTGTTTGCATTTTCATACTGGCATGGGGAAAAAGTGAAAACAGTGACACTATGTTTGGGGGGGGGGGGCTCTAAAATCACTACAGATGGTGACTGCAGCCATGAAATTAAAAGACACTTGCTCCTTGGAAGAAGACCCATGACAAACCTAGACAGTGCATTAAAAAGCAGAGTCATCCTTTTGCCAACAAAGGTCTGTCTAGTCAAAGCTATGGTTTTTCCAGTAGTCATGTATGGATGTGAGAGTTGGACCATAAAGAAAGCTGAGTGCCGAAATATTGATGCTTTTGAACTGTGGTGTTGGAGAAGACTCTTGCGAGTCCCTTGGACTGCAAGGAGATCAAACTAGTCCATCCTAAAGGAAATCAGTCCTGAATATGCATTGGAAGGACTGATGGTGAAGCTGAAGCTCCAGTACTTTGGCCACCTGATGCAAAGAGCCAACTCATTGGAAAAGATCCTGATGCTGTTGAGGGCAGGAGGAGAAGGGCTGACAGAGGATGAGATGGTTGAATGGCATCACCGATCCAGTGAACATAAGTTTGAGCAAGCTCTGGGAGACAGTGAAGGACAGGAAAGACTGCATGCTGCAGTCCGTGGGGTCGCAGAGTTGAACATAGCTTAGTGACTGAACAATATCAAGAATGGCAATCCTCTACTTGGTGGGTGTGTTCCATTAGCGAGGAAAGGAGAAGGGATTTAAAGAGGCAGTTGGCTCAGAGGTTAAAGCGTCTGCCTCCAATGTGGGAGACCTGGGTTCGATCCCTGGGTCGGGAAGATTCCCTGGAGAAGGAAATGGCAATCCACTCCAGTATTCTTGCCTGGAGAATCCCGTGGACAGAGAAGCCTAGTGGGCTACAGTCCACGGGGTCACAAAGAGTCGGACACGACTGAGTGACTTTACCTTACCTTACCTTACCTAGCAAAGTTTGCCCTTGGTGTGTTATCTGGATGGCTCTGAACTTCTTGAATTTATTCATTCAACAAATAAACATCCAAATATCAAAATCAGCTATGTGCCCATTTCTGGACAAGGTTGGGGGAGGGAAGGGCTATAATCTCTGTCCTCAAGGAGGCTGCAAGACCCTGGAGAAACTCTTCCCAATAAACAAGAGAAGGTGTGTACAAAGGTTTTTCACTAGAGCCCTATTTTCTTTTTTTTCTTTTCTTTTTTTTTTAGAGCCCTATTTTCAAAGGGAGTTAGTAGAATCAAGAATGCCTCCATCAGGAGTGGATAAAGAAACTCTAGTTATATGATGGGCATGTTTATAGCAACTAAAACAAATGAACTAAGTCCTCACACATCAACCCAAATAATTCACCAACACATCTTGTTAAGTAAAAACAAAAAAGCAAAATGCAAAGTAATGTGTGCTCAATTCATTGATGTGAATTGCAAAACATAAAACAATGGTATAAATTGCTTATAGATAAATACTGTCTTTTCATACTGTTCATGGGGTTCTCCAGGCAAGAATACTGAAGTGTTTGCCATTCCCTTCTCCAGAGGACACGTTTTGTCAGAACTCTCCACCATGACCCGCCCATCTTGGGTGGCCCTACATGGCATGGCCTATAGTTTTATTTAAGTTATTTTCATGAGTTTGAGTAAACTTCCGGAGTTGATGATGGACAGAGAGGCCTGGCGTGCTGGGATCGCAAAGAGTCAGACACGACTGAGCGACTGAACTGAACTGAAATACTGTCTGGTAAAAGAAGATAAACATAGGGGAAGAGGGGAGGAGTATCTAGCTGAAATTCTAATAATTTATTTTCTTAAAGAATAGATAAAAGGTTAAAACAAACAATAAATTTAAATAACAAGGCAAAATAAAATCTGAAAAGGTTTTTTTGAAAGATGGCAAACAGGAACATGAAAAGATGCTCAGCATCACTAATGATCAGGGAAATGCAAATCAAAACCACAATGAGATACCACTCTGCACCTGTCAGAATGATGACTATCAAAAGAACAACAAATAACAAGTGCTGGGGCACATGTGAGGAAAAGGGAACCCTAGTAATGTAATGTGGGAATGTAAGTTGGTGTAGCTGCAATGAAAAACAGAATGGAGATTCCTCAAAAATTTAAAAATAAAACTACTATACAATCCAGCAATTCCACCTTTGGGTATTTATCTGAAGAAAATGAAAACACAAATTCCTAAAGATATATGCACCCCTATGTTCACTGCAGCATTCTTTACAATAGCCAAGATATGGGGGCAACCTAGATAGACCTGTCAATAGATAAATGGATAAAGAGGATGTCATATGTACCTGCAGTGGAATATCAACCACAAAAAAGAATAACAACTTGCCATTAATGACAACCTAGTTTGACCTTGAGGATATTATGTTGAGTGAAATAAGTCAAGTAAAGATAAATACTGTATGATTTCACTTACACATGAAATCTGAAAAACAAAACATATGAACAAACGTAATTAAACAGAAACAGTCATAGATACTGAGAACAAGCAGGTGGTTTCCAGAGGAGTGTGGGATAGGGGGAGTGAGAAATAGGTGAGGGGATTAGAAGGTACAAACTTTCAGTTACAAAATAAATGAGTCACAGATACGAAATGTACAGTGGGGGGATCATATTCAATAATAATGTAAGATTTTGTATGGTGACAGATGACAACTAGACCTAACCATGGTGATAACTTTGAAATGTATAGAAATATTGAATCACTGTGCTGTGTGCCAGGAGCTAACATAGTTTCGTTGGTCATTTGTACTTCAAAAACAAACAAACTCGGTTACAGAAAGAAAAAAATACCAGACTTGTCACTACTGGAGGCGAAAGGTGAGGGAGGGGAAACTGGATGAAGGTAGTCAAAAGGTATAAACTTGCAGCTTTAAGATAAATAAGAATTAGGGATATAATGTACAAACTGATAAATATAATTAACACTGCTGTACATTATAATTGAAAACTGTTGAGGGAATAAATCCTAAGAGTTCTCATCACAAGGAAAAAAATCTTTTTATTTGATGTTAAATGTATATGAGATGATAGGTGTTCACTAAACCCATTGTAGTAATTATTCCTTGATGTATGTCAGTAGAATCGTTATAAGCCTCAGACTTATGTCAATGATGTCTCAATAAAACAGAAAGAAAAAAATAAACAAAAATTTAAATATTTTAAAGAAAATTTAAAAAATAAAAACCTAAATTATTTAAGAAAAAAATTTACCAGGATTTCAAAGGGACACCTCCAATGAATATGAGGGTTTCTGGGTTTTGGGTTTGTTTTATTTTCTTTGTTTTTTTTTCTGTCATTTCATTGAAGATTGAAGCTGGAGTTCAATTTCTCCATCAACATTAGAGTAGGGAAAATCAGAGGTCAGCCCAATTCTGTCACTGGTGCGAATCCTTACTTCTAAGCCTCAATTTCTTCTTGGGTAAAATGGGCTTGTGGCAGAGCTGTCTAAATGACCAACTGGACGCAATATACATTTTTTATAGAGCTGCTCAAATGCCCACCATCTTGACAATTTCTCTTTCCCTCTCCACGCCCCCAAGCCTGCAGTCAGGGACGAGGAACCTGAGGTAGAATAAGGCATCTGCTGTCTTCATGCAAAACACACCCTCCGAGGTGAGAGTCGACTCTCATTGCCCAGGGAGGGAATGAGCGGCATCACCAGGGCCAGCAGGTGCTTGGGTGGGAACTGGGGGAGTCTGTGGGCGCCCCGGGTAGATGGCGGAGGAGGCACCCCTGCACTTTCTCTTTTGGGGCCGCAGCAGGGATTTCCCTCAAGAAAAGCCTCCTTCCTCCTTGCCTTCTGACCAGCGGGAGGAGTCCACTTGCCTGGTGTTTCACATCCCCTGGGCGGGTACTGTCCCTTCCAAGGAAGTTACTCAGGGTGCCCAAGTCACCTCCCCCAGAGCAGCCATTGTTTCCATGGTGACCCCTGAGCCTGTGCAGAAACTAGATGTGGCGAGAGAACATGCCCAGTCGTCCCTCGGGCATCTGGTGGCCTCCCACCTCCACAGGGCATGGCCCCAAGCACCATCATCATCGTCGTTTGGGTTGTCATCATCCTTGCCAATGTCTGCACGGCCTTCCTGTCCTGAGTGTCCTGGATGCGGCAGGTCCTTTGTGGGCAGGGAGACATGTAGATCTCACTGAGCCCCATGAGCTGGACTCAGTGGCCCCTCCTTCCTGAGCAGCCGCACAGTAGTGAAGCTACGGCCCAGCTCACACAGCTGGTCGGTAACAGAGTTAGAACTTTCCCTGAAAGTGAAAGTGAAAGTCACTCAGTCGTGTCCGACTCTTTGTGATCGCATAGATTATACAGTCCATGGAATTCTCCAGCCCAGAATACTGGAGTGGGTAGCTTTTCCCTTCTCCAGGAGATCTTCCCAACCCAGGGATCGAACCCAGGTCTCCCATATTGCAGGTGGTTTTTTTTTTTACCAGCTGAGCCACAAGGGAAGCCCAAGAGTACTGGAGTGGGTAGTCTATCCCTGAGCTATGAGGGAAGCCCAGAACTTGGCCTGCGGTGTTAGCATCCATCTGGCTGCAAAGCCCGAGCTTTTACCTCTTATAGTCCTCATACCCTGTTCCTCTCTTCCCAGGGAGAGGCAGGATGTGGGATCTGAATGCGCTCCCCACCTCCATCCCCTGCCAGGCAGCAGGGGAGGCTGAGCATTCTCTGGAATTGCCCTGAGGATGACTCATGGCCCTCAGCCATCTCCTCTCAGGAAACACTAGGTTATTGTGGTCCACTGTTGCTCTCCCAGCACGCATGTGAGTGAGTGTGAGTGACTGTGGAGCAGAGAGGAGGCAGTTCCTGGGCAGGGGGCACAGAGAGAGGAGGGGGGGTTCTTGGGAACATGAGGTGTCCTTTTCCGGACAGGGGCAGGGAGAAGAAAAGAGTCAGGGACCTCTGCCCAGCTCTCAAGGACGCCCTGCAAGTTGTATTACCAACCGCCCTCCACGTGCCAGGCATGAGGAGATGGTGCAAGAGTGGGAGAAAGGGGCGGAGATGATTCAAAAGTCTGACAGGCAAGAGAGAGGTTTGAAATCGCTTCTGTGGGCAGAAAAGAGTGGACTTGGGAAACCAAGGAGGTTGCCAGGCAGGGTTGAGAAGCAGGTGTGACGGAGACTGCAGATCTCTGGGGCAAGGGAGAGCCTGTGGGGGTGGATGTACTGGGGAAGGAGGGAATGATTCCAGATTTACAGGTGTTCCCGACACCCTGCCAGCCCGCCCCCACAAGGCGAGAACATGTGTGAGTGGCCACCGGGATTAAATGAGGCAGCCTAGGTTCCAGTGTGAAGAACTGACTTGTTTGAAAAGACCCTGATGCTAGGAAAGATTGAAGGCGGGAGAAGGGGATGCCAGAGGATGAGAAGGCTGGATGGCATCACCAACTCAATGGACACGAGTTTGAGTGAACTCTGGGAGTTGGTGATGGACAGGGAGGCCTGGCGTGCTGCAGTTCACGGGTTTGCAGAGTCGGACACGACTGAGCGATGAACTGAGCTGAGGTTTCAGGGCAGGGGCTGCCACTTGCCAGGAGTGGGAGAACTCGAATGAGTCAGTGCACCTTCTGTAGGCACAGAAAACACAGACGTCAAGGGCGGACACCAGGCTGAATCCCCAGGGCTGGGCCCATGGCTCAGAATGAAGTCGGGGGGGGGGGATCAGTGGATGGTCAGTGGGTTGGCCCAACGCTACTTCCTAGAACATCCACCAAAACGTGTAAGATCTTTGTCAAGCATAACAAAGTCCACTGTTTTGTAGACTTCTTTCCACTTGAATAAGTGTAGATCTATATAACTAAAAAATAAAACGAAATACAAGGACTTCCCTAACAGTCCAGTGGTCAAGACTCCGTGCTCCCACTGCAGGGGCCACGAGTTCCATCCCTCATCAGGAAACTAAGATCCCTATGTACCATGCAGTGTGGCCAAAAAATTAATAAATAACATTTTAAAATAAAATAAAATACAAATAATAAAAATTGATCTCCCTGGTTTCTTTGTACTTTTAACAGTATGTTGCCTATTGAATTTAAAATTACACACATACCGGAGTCTAAAAAATGATATAAGTGAACTTATTAACCAAACAGAAA
Source organism: Aepyceros melampus (assembly GCA_006408695.1). Lineage (NCBI taxonomy): Eukaryota > Metazoa > Chordata > Mammalia > Artiodactyla > Bovidae > Aepyceros > Aepyceros melampus. The sequence goes on along the minus strand of SJXQ01012435.1, from coordinate 585,911 downwards.
CAGACTCATAGAAATAAATAGGCATAGAAAACAATCTTATGGTTACCAAAGGGGAAAGGAAGGGATGAGGGAGGGATAAATTAGGAGTTTGGGATTAACAGGCTTCCCTGGTGGCTCAGACGGTAAAGAGTCTATCTGTAATGCAAGAGACCTGGGTTCAATCCCTGGGTAAAGAAGGTACCCTGGAGAAGGAATGGTTAACCCACTCCAGAAATTCTTGCCTGGAGAATTCCATGGACAGAGGAGCCCGGTGGGCTACTGTCCATGGGGTTGCAAAGAGTTGGACACAACTGAGTGAAACAGACACACACTGCTACTGCTGCTGAGTTGCTTCAGTTGTGTCCGACTCTGTGTGACTCCACAGAGGGCAGCCCACCAGGCTCCTCTGTCCCTGGGATTCTCCAGACAAGAATACTGGAGTGGGTTGCAATTTCCTTCTCCAGTGCATGCGTGCATTCAGTCGTGTTCGACTCTGTGCCACCCTACGGACAGCAGCCCACCAAGGCTCCTCTGTCCACAGGATTCTCTGGCAAGAATACTGGAGTGGGCTGCCATTTCCTTTTCCAACAGACACAGCTACTATATATAAAATAGATAACCAACAAGGACCTACCATTTAGCACAGGGAACTATATTCACTATCTTGTAATAAACTGTAGTGGAAAAGAATCTGAAAAGGAATATCTATATCCATTTCTATATCATGTCTATATATATATGTATGTATATAACTGATTCACTTCCATATGTATATATATAACTGTATACCTGAAAATAGCATAACATTGTAAGTCAACTATACTTCACTTATAAAAAGGAAACTCCTCAAAATAAAATAAAATTACATGCACACTCACATCTGTGGCTTGTCTGTCACTTCCTTTGGACAACACTGGTCTAGCTGACTCCTTAGGTCTTGTCCCACTTAGATTAGAAGATGGAATGACAGCCCATCCCTCCTCATTTAAAAGTCCTTCCTCAGGGCAGAGGCAGCTGCATTAATTAGGCTTTTGTTGCATAACAAACCACCCCAAAATGTCGTGGCTTCAAACAAGTGTTTATTTAGCTAACAGTTCTGTGAGTCTGCAACTTGGGCCAGGCTCAGCTGGTCCATTCTTCTCTCAGTCTTGGCTGGCTATACTCAGTGTTCACAGTCAGTTGGGCAGCTCTGACTCCAGGGTTTGGCTGGCTGTGGCCAGGGTGACAGAGAAACCAAGTCTGTGTCCCTTGTCGCCCACCAGGCAAGGCCAGAATCATTCACACGGTGGTCCTGAGACTCCAAAGGCTAAAGAATGCAAGCTGCAGGACGTTTGGCAGCCTTGCTCAGAACTCAGCCCAGGGCACCAGAGGCATAGCTGTTGTCCAAAGCTAGTGTGAGGCTCAGCCTAAATTCAAGGGCTGGGAAAGCAGACTGCCTCTGTAGTGAGAAGCCCTGCCAAGAATTGGGGCCATTTTTGCAATCCACTTTCACCAGCTGAGTGGCCCCAAACAAGGAAAGGACTCACCTTGTTCCCCGGTTCCGCTCTCTGTCAGGACCTCACTGGTGACATCATGGGCCTTAGGCACTTGGCCCCCACGGGCTCCTTCCTCCATAAAATGAATGAACATTTGAATAAAAGCTGGGACTTTCCTGGTGGTCCAGTGACTAAGATGCAGAGGGGCTGGGTCTGATTCCTGGTCAGGGAATCAGATCCCACATGCTATAACTGAAGATCCTGCATGCCGCAGCTAAGACTTTATGCAGCCAAATTAATTAACTTTTTTAAAAAATTAAAAAGTACTAAATAAAAGTTATATTTTATGACTACATTTATATAATGATGAACATATTCATTTTTTTCCTTCAGACTTTTAAAAGAAAAGAAAGTTGAACCATTTTCATGGGCCCCCAGAAGTCTCCTGAGCCCAAGGTATTGAGTGTCCTGTGCCAGGCAGACGAATTGATCCTGCTCTTGGTGGCTGCATGGGCACAGGGAACCCCAACCCTGAGTGGGTCAGAAGCCCAGCAATTGCTCAGCCACCTGGGAGTCATTCAGGGTGCCAAAGGGTGGGGCAGGTGTCCTCTGACTGAGTTACGTATTTCCACAATTAACTGTGTTTCTAATACCCTATGAGAACCTCAGTGCTTTGTCCTTCATTTAAGCGATGAACCATTCTTAGACTCCCAGGGAACCTCCCGGAAGCCAGGTGAAACCAGGAAGTGCATTCAGGGCTTCAGAGGGTGATACTGACATCAATGCCCTTCCCCTTTGTCCATCACTTTCCATCTGCCAAGGGCTTTCCCACGCTTCCCTGCCTTTGAACCTCATACCCACTGTTTGAGGTGGATGCAACAGATGGTCCTACCCCACTTTGCACAGACGCAGAAACTGAGGCTTGGAGATGTCACAGGACCTACCAGTTTAGAGGCAGAGTCACCAAGGAGCCCCGGTTCCAAGATAGGAAGTGCTGGGCTTCCACATGCCAAGTGATGTGGCCCTTGCGGTCACTGGTATGGCCGCCGGCCCTGGTAACCGGAGCCTCCTCTTACACCTGAAGGAGGCCGGCCACAGAGTGCGGGCCTTCACTCAATACTTGTGTGGAGATTTCCTGACGGGCCAGAGGTGTAGGCCACAGGAATTTGGGGTGGGGTGGGCTGGGTGGTTCTTTCAGCTTCTTGAGGAAGTAGTTTATGGCAGCTCTTCAAAATCAAAGGCTGCTTTTTGCTTCTTCTCAGATATGCATACTAGTCTGTTGTTTTTAGACAAGGCTATATTACCATGAGTCCTATTTATTTAAAAAGCCTATTAAAAACTAAAACTAGAGCTACCGTATGACCCTATTATCTCACTCTTGTGCATATATCCAGAGAAAAATGTGGTCCAAAAGGATACATGCGCCCCAATGTTCAGAGCAGCACTATTTACAATAGCCAAGACATGAAAGCAACCTTGGGGGTCCCTGGTGGCTCAGACGGTAAAGCATCTGCCTGCAATGTAGGAGACCCAGTTTCGATCCCTGGGTTGGGAAGATCCCCTGGAGAAGGAAATGGCAACCTACTCCAGTACTCTTGCCTGGAAAATCCCATGGACAGAGGAGCCTGGTAGGCTACAGTCCATGGAGTTGCAAAGAGTCGGACATGACTGAGTGATTTTACTTTTCTTTCCTGCCCACAATGCAGGAGACCCAGATTTGATTTCTGGGTCGGGAAGATTCCCTGGAGAAGGAAATAGCAACCCACTCCAGTATTTTTGCCTGGAAAATCCCATGGACAGAGGAGCCTGGCAGGGCTACAGTCCATGGGGTTGGAAAGAGTCGGACACAACTTAGTGACTACACCACCACCATAGGAAGCAACCTAAATGTCCATCAACAGAGGAATGAATCAAGAAGCTGTGTTACATATATATCATGAAATACTAATCAGCCATTAACAATGCCATTTGCAGCAACATGGATGGGCCTAGAGATTTTCATACTGAGTGAAGTAAATCAGACAGGGAAGGAGAAATATCGTATGCCATCCATTATGTGAAGAATATAAAGAGAAATGATACAAATGAACTTACAAAACAGAAAGACTCAGTCTTAGAGAAGGAACTTTTGGTTGTCTGGGGAAGGGATAGTTAGGGAGTTTGGGTGGACATGTATACACTCCTGTATTTAAAACGGATAACCAACAAGGACCTACTGTGCAGCACAGGGAACTCTGCTCAATAACAGTCTGTTCATAACAGTCAGACATGACTGTTATGTGGCAGCCTGGATGGCCATGGGGTTTGGGAGAGAATGGATACATGTGTATGTTGGCTGACTCTCTTTACTGTTCACCCGAAACTATCACAGCATTGTTAATGGGCTATAACCCCATACAAAATGAAGTTTGTTTGTTTGTTTTTTTAAAAAAGCATATTGGAAAGGACAGAACTTAAAAGTCAAGTGGCCCTGTCTTTTCTGCCATCTTCCAGCAGGGCAGCTGACCTAACCTCTCTGACCCAGCCTCCTGAATCTGAAATGATCAGCCAACACCTGGAGCTCCTTTGTGAGGTTTAAGGAAGAAGGATGCAGCAAGTCCCTAGCCCAGAGCTCAGAGGCCAGCTCCAGGCCTCCTGGAAGGACTCATGGTCAGGACGCTCTAATCTCTGTTTAATTTGCCCAAGGCCTTGCATCCAGCATCAATAGGGGCAGAGAGGACCCCGTCCCTTGCCAGGCAGTCTTAAAACCCCTGCCGGCTGCCCTGTTCCTGGCCATTCCCATTCGGCCTCTGTGGATGAAACATGCAGTTCATCACCGCGGACCAAAGTAGAATAAACACTCTAAGTGTCATGAGCATTTTCTGTGGCAACACGAAAAATAGGTACTCTTAGCCCTCACAGTGCCTGCCAGGGAGTGTGGGGTCCAGCTCTGCCTGCCCCCAAGATTCAGGCCGGTGTAAACTGAGATGCAGGAGGGTGGGGGGCGGGAAGCCTGGAGCCTGCATACCAGTCATATTTCCCACGTGCGCCTGCCCGCCCAAAGCCATTCCAGTTAGCTAGCTGCTAAGGATTCTCTCCCTGCTGGCCCTGAGAAACCACCCTGTGCCTGGCTGGCCCCTGTATCCCTTAGGCAGTGGTGACAACATGTTTCCAGCTCTAGCTTGGAGCCCTACGTAAGGTCAGATCCCAGCGCAGAGGAGAGGGATTCAGCTCTCAATTCGGTGCTGCCGTGGACATGCCGGACTCAACATGCCAGACTTGGGGCATAGAGACAGACTGGACAGCCAGGCTGCCTGGAGTCATTTGCTGATGAATTCAGTGGGCTGTGGAGAGGAGCAGGGGGCCCTGAAGGTACAGAGCAGGGGGTACCTAATAAACCCAGTTGAGATGGGTCTAGGAAAGGTGAGATCAGGGCAGGCTTCCTGGAGAAGGTGATAGCTGAGCTGTATTCTGGATATCACAAACAGATGGGAAGGGCATTCCAGGCAAAGGGCTCAGTCTGGGCAGAGGCTTGGAGGCACATGAGCCTGGTGAGGGGGAGGGGATTAAGAGAAAATGGGGACACCCACACTTGGAGGGGCCTGAGTATAAGTTGTAGACTTTGTCCCGGGGCCCTGGGGAGCAGGCCGGGAGGGAGGGATGGCCAGCTCTGTGATTCTAGGTCTAACTCTAGTTACCTCGCAGGAATGGACAACGGACAGAAAAGGGTAGGCCTCTTGGAGGCAATGAGGTCCCTTCGGAGCTGCTGCAGAGGCCAGCTAGGAGGGGAGGGCAAGGGTCCTATGAAGACAGTGGCACTGGCAAGGTGGAAGTCAGAGAGGAGGGGACCCAGATCTGGGTGCCTCGTGTGTGAAGGGGCGAGTGAGGAGCAGGGGGCCCAGGAGAGCACAGCTCCCAGCTTGCAAGGCCAAGAGCCTGGCACCCTAACAGGAGGACAAGCCCATTTTCCAGACTGTATCAGGAGACAGGGCTGGAGATGAAAGATCTCAAGATACTAGCATACTTCAATCCATTGCACTTTGTTTTACTGTCCTTTGCAGATACTACGTTTGTTTTTGCTTTTACAAATTGAAGGTTTGTGGCAACTCTGCATCAAGCAAGTCTATCTGTGCTATTTTTTGCAGCAGCATTTGCTCACTTCATGTCTGTGTCTCAGATTTTGGTTATTCTTGCAGTATTTCATCTTTTCCTTGTTATGTTTGTCATGGTGATCTGTGATCAGTGACCTTTGGTATTACTATTGCAATTGTTTTGTCGTTGTTATTTTGCATTTTTAGATTAAGATATATACTTTTTTTTTTTAGACACAGTGCTATTGTACATGTAATAGACCACAGTAGAGTGTAAACATAGCTTTTATACGCACTGGGAAACCAAAAGCTTGGGTGACCTGCTTTATTGCAATATCCATTTTACTGCGGCAGTCTAGACTCGAACCTACAATATCTTCAAGGTCTACCTGTGCTTGTGCAGGGCTGGGCCACTAGTTCCCAAGTGTCCACTGTGGGAGATAGAGCTCAGGAAAGCCTGGGTGATTGATGTGAACAGCCATTGGAAAAGACTTACTGCTGGGAAAGATTGAGGGCAGAAGGAGAAGAGGGCACCAGAGGATGAGATGGCTGGATGGCATCACCAAAGCAATGGACGTGAACTTTGGCGAACTTTGGGAGATGACAAGGGACTGGGAGGCCTGGCATGTTGCAGTCCATGGGGTCGCAGAGACTTGGACAAGACTGGGCGGCTGAACAACAATGACAAAGGGAAGCGAAAGGGAGGATCAGTGTCATCAAGCCCTGATGAGGATGTGGGGCAGTGTAGACGAGCATCCATTGAAGGCAAGGGGACAACTTAGGAAAGGCATCTGGCAATATCAACTGATGCCAAGCTCATTTCAACATGTGGTGGATGCCCAGCAAATGGAGAGCTGGTGAATGAATGAAGAAGCTGTGTCCCAGCATCTTCCCGCCCCTTCAGAGTGTGGCTGCTCCCCACCCACCTCTCTGATCTCCCCTCTCTGTCTGCCCTGTGGCTGCCCCTCACCTTCTTCATTCATTCACCAGCTCTCCATTTGCTGGGCATCCACTACATGTTGAAATGAGCTTGGCCTCAGTAGATATTGCCAGATGGCTTTCCTAAGTTGTCCCCTTGCCTTCAATGGATGCTCGTCTACACTGCCCCACATCCTCATCAGGGCTTGATGACATTGTCCTCCCTTTCGCTTCCCTTTGTCATTGTTGTTCAGCCGCCCAGTCTTGTCCAAGTCTCTGCGACCCCATGGACTGCAACATGCCAGGCCTCCCAGTCCCTTGTCATCTCCCAAAGTTTGCCAAAGTTCACGTCCATTGCTTTGGTGATGCCATCCAGCCATCTCATCCTCTGGTGCCCTCTTCTCCTTCTGCCCTCAATCTTTCCCAGCAGTAAGTCTTTTCCATGCCACAGGGGGCTTGTAGCTTAGACACCCTTTGGACATATTGAATGATTTGCATTCCTTCTTTTAATCCTCTTTTCCACAGTCATTCACGTTTTCTTTTCTTCCCAAATATTTCTGTATCACCCACTACTTGCCAGGTACCTCACCAGGCTGAACATCCGTTAATGACCAAGAAAGACCCAGTCCTCACCCTCATGGAGCCTACAGACTGAACACGGAGATGCAGAAACAAATAGACAGGTGCATGGAACTGTCACATTTCCTGGGCACTTCTCTGGGAGGTGGAGTCTTAGCAAAGATGGCAATTACAGGCTCTAAGGCCCTTTCACTCTGTGATCCCATCTGCTTGTGACCACCTTCCTGAGGGTTGAGGCAGGAGGCAGCTGTGACTATTCCCATTTTACAGATGAGAAAATGGAGAGGTGACCTGCCCAAGTTCACACAGGCTCCACACAAAACCCAACCCTGGGCCCCTTATATAAACCTTGGGGAAAAAGTATGTTAGGAAACTGCAGGGGAGCAAGCCCTAGTTCTGTAGATTTGCTTATTCTGGACATTTTCAGTGAATGGAATCCTATCACATGTCGTGGTCTTTTGTAGCTGGTTTCTCATACTTAGCCCAGTGTTGTCAAGGTTCGCCCGTGCTGTCAAGGTTCGCCCATGCTGTAGAATGTATCCGAACCTCGTTTCTTCTCATTGCTGAGTAATATTTTGTATGGATAGACTGTTTTGTTTATCCATTTACCCACTGATGCACATTTGTGTTGTTTCCACCTTTCACATGTTACAAACAATGCGCTGGCAACATTCGTGTATGAGTTTTTGTGTGAACACATTTCTCATGGGTAAACACCTAGGAATTTCTGGGTCAGATATAATTCTGTGTTCACACTGCCACTGTTCTGCAGGAGGCAAAATCAGTCCCAATTTTTAGATAAGAAATAGAGACTCCAAAAAGTCCAGTGACCCTCCCAGTTGTACAGAGAAAGTGACCGAGGAGGTTTTCAGTATAGTATCAGTTCAGTTCAGTCGCTTAGTCGTGTCCAACTCTTCGCGACCCCATGAATCACAGCACACCAGGCCTCCCTGTCCATCACCAACTCCTGGATTTTACTCAAACTCATGTCCATCGAGTTGGTGATGCCATCCAGTCATCTTATCCTCTGTCGTCCCTTTCTCCTCCTGCCCCTAATCCCTCCCAGCATCAGGGTCTTTTCCAATGAGTCAACTCTTTGCATGAGGTGGCCAAAGTACTGGAGTTTCAGCTTCAGCATCAGTCCTTCCAATGAACACCCAGGATTGATCTCCTTTAAAATGGACTGGTTGGATCTCCTTGCAGTCCAAGGGAGTCTCAAGAGTCTTCTCCAACACCACAGTTCAAAAGCATCAATTCTTCGGCACTCAGCTTTCTTCACAGTCCAACTCTCACATCCATACATGACCACTGGAAAAACCATAGCCTTGACTAGACGGACCTTTGTTGGCAAAGTAATATCTCTACTTTTAAATATGCTATCTAGGTTGGTCATAACTTTCCTTCCAAGGAGTAAGTGTCTTTTAATTTCATGGCTGCAATCACCATCTGCAGTGATTGTGGAGCCCCCCAAAATAAAGTCTGACACTGTTTCCACTGTTTCCCCATCTAGTTCCCATAAGTGATGGGACCAGATGCCATGATCTTCGTTTTCTGAATGCTGAGCTTTAAGCCACCTTTTTCACTCTCCTCTTTCACTTTCATCAACAGGCTTTTTAATTCCTCTTAACTTTCTGCCATAGGGGTGGTGTCATCTGCATATCTAAGGTTATTGATATTTCTCCCCAGTCTTGATTCCAGCTTGTGCTTCTTCCAGCCCAGCGTTTCTCATGATGTACTCTGCATATAAGTTAAATAAGCAGAGTGACAGTATATGTGATTTTAAAAGCCAAGATCTTTCAAGCCACTTTTCTGTGCCTTGTAGGGGTTCAATTCCTATACCTTTAAGATATACGGGTGGGGGGTGAAGAAGATGCTGTCAGAATTAAACCAATGAGGTAAGCAGGGTCTCTGCCTCTGAGTGACTTACTATGTCACTCACACGGCGAAACTTAACCAGCACCTGCTTTGTGCGAAGCTTCAAGCTGGGCGTGGCGGTGGCCACAGAGGTAAAGGGTGTGCCCTTCTGACTCCTGAGGGGCTCTTGCTCATTAGAGGGAGGCCATGGGCAAGTCAGTGGATGATGCTGGTGGGCGACAAGTGCTGTGGCCCAAGAGTGCTCAGGACACGTGGCAGGACTGGAGGAGGCCATCCCGAGGTTCTGGCTGGCCAGGTGAGCACTGAGCAATAAGCAAAAGCAAAAGACATTTTAAGGTGAGAGGACAGTTTGCTTAAAGGCATTACAGTGTTAGTGGGTCAGAGTGGAAGGTGCAGGCAGAGACCTGGACAAGAAGCTGAGGGCTGGTCAGGCGTCTAGCACTGTACCGAGGAGACTGGCCTTGGCCTTTTGAAGTGTCTGAAACAAGAATAATACAGAATAATTTGAGGGTTAGAAAAATCCCCTGGAGCAATGGAGAGACTGAGAGGCAGAGGTGAAAATGGGACAGGCTAGAAGTGTGTTGCACCTGTCTCCGCAATAGAAGAGAGAGCCTGGACAGGACAGCAATGTTGGAGTGGAGAGGAAGTGACTAATGAGAAATGCACCTAGCAAGGGGGGAAGCGTCTGTGCCATTAACTGTCTCTGACAGAGGTGACTTCTGGGATGGAGTGGGTTGAATGGGGCCCCCCAAAAAACATTTGTCTACTGGGGACCTGCCTATGTGGCCTTATTAGGAAAAAGGGTCTTTAAAGATGTTATTAAACATCTTAAATGAAATTGTCTTGGGTTATTCCAATAGGTCCTAAATCCTATGACAGGAATCCTCATAAGTGATAGAGAAGAAGAGACACAGATGAACATATTTATAAACAGAAACAGACTCACAGACACAGGAAAAAAAATGTATGGTTACCAAAGGGGAAAGGTAGAGTGGGAGAGTGATAAATTAGAAGTTTGGGATTAACAGATACATACTGCATGCATGCGTACATGCTTAAGTCACTTCAGTTGTGTCCGGCTCTTTGTGGTCCTATAGACTGTAGCCCACCAGGCTCCTCTGTCCATGGGATTTTCCAGGCAATTATACTGGAGTGGCTTGCCATGCCCTCCTCCAGGGGATCTTCCCCACCCAGAGTCAAACCCATGTCTCCTCCACCTCCTGCAGTGCAAGCAGGTTCTGTATCACTGAGCCACCAGGGAAGCCCAACAGATACATACTGCTATCTATAAAACAGATAACCAACATGCTCATACTCTATAGTATAGGGGACTATATTCAGTATCTTGTCATAACCTATAATGGAAAATAATCTGAAAAAGAATATATATATCTGAATATATATGTATATATCTGAATCACATTGCTGTATACCTGGACCTAACACAACCTTGTAAATCAACTATACTTCAATAATAAAAAATAAATGGAAAATAAGACGAGAGAGAGAGAAATAAATAAATGGAAAATAAGAGAGAGAGCGAGAGGAGAAGGCCACGTGGAGATGGAGATGACACAGCCATAAGCCAAGAATACCTGGAGCCCTCAGAAGCTGGAAAAACTAAGGAAGGATTCTCTGAGAGCCCTGCTGGAATCTTGAATTTTGACTTCTGGACTCCAGAGCAGTGAGAGAAACCATTTCTGTTGTTTTCAGTCACCATGTTTGTAGCGATTTGTTAGAGCTGCCCTGGGAACCCTGAATAGTCATTGGAAGGACTGATGCTGAAGCTGAAACTCCAATACTTTGGCCACCTGAGGCAAAGGGCCGACTCATTGGAAAAGACACTGATGCTGGAAAGACTGAAGGCAGTAAGAGAAGGGGACGACAGAGGATGAGATGGCTGGATGGCATCCCTGACTCGACGGACATGAGTTTGAGCAAGCTCTGGGAGTTGGTGATGGATAGGGAAGCCTGGTGTGCTGCAGTCCATGGGGTCACAAAGAGTCGGACATGACTGAGCAACTGAACAAAACAAGGAGACTGATACGTGGGGTGATGCGGGTCTTCAGACTTCAGGAGGGAGGAAGGCCCTGCTCCGAGCCTGCAGACCCAGAGGCTGCAAGGAGAAAGCTCTCACTCGGGGCCTGCCTCGTGCTAAAACAACAATGGCCAGTGTGTTGCCACATGAGGATTAGTCAAATAAGGATGAGCTCTGACTTCCCTTGAGTAATTCAGTCAGGCTGGAGGCCGAGGCTTCTGGAGGGGTGAGTGGAGTCGTCACCCGGTCAGCCAGCAAGGAAGATCAGCATCAGATACTTCCCAGAAAAAGCCAAGCTCCGTGGGAACCTGCGAGAAACCCAACCAGGCTCGCAGGTGGCACACCCAAACATGAACCAGTCCGGCGAACTCTAGGTCACCAGCCCTTCACACCCCTCTCCAGACAGTGAGCTCACCCCCTGGTTGGCCACAGAGCTCTCTCGGGGTCAACCCTGCTCAGGGTGAGGTGATCCTGGCCAAGCACTCTCTAGACTCTGGCTCATGGGGTCCAGACAGCTCAGAGACAGGACAGGAAAGGGCATATCCTCATTGGCCCCTCATCAGAGGCTGGGGGAGCCCCATGTGGCTCAAGAGCTTTGGAATCTGATAAGCTGGGGTTCACATTCCAGCACCACCTCTTCATACCCCTGGGTCTCTGGATAACTTCAGTCATTTACTCAGCCTCAGTTTTCTTATCTCTAAAATGGGGATGGTGAGACCCTCATTGCAAGACTGTTGAGAAAATTAAACAAGCTGTCATGCCAAGCACCCTGCACAGAGGGGCTGTTTCTATCAATTGGCAAACCTGTGTTGAACACCTACTGTGTGCCAGCTCCTGGGAAGCTGCTGGTGAACAAACAGGTCACTGCCCTCATGGAGCCATTCGGTAGCAAAGCAGATAGAGTCCAGAGTCCAGCAGAAAGGCAGACACAGTCCAGAGTGGGAAGCTCTGATGACAGGGTCAGGGGGTCAAGGGGAATCCCCGAGGAAGGCTGAGTTAGAATCACATTTCTGATGTGCCAGAAAGACTCATGGATCAGCTTGGGGTCATAGAGCAAGTAATGGTAAGGTCAGTATTCAGATCCATGCTTCAAGCCTCCACCAGCCGCCACCTCTGTTCTAGGGCCTGGCAGTCCCTGAGGTCCAGGTGTGTAAGATTGGACCAACTCAGCGTCAGAGAATCAGCCTGCCTGGAACATTACTGCCCAGAGGCCCTGAGGCCTCCACCATGAGCACTGGGCCTCTGATTCACTGCCCAGGGGGATGTGGATGAATAATTGGGTTGTTTCCATATATTTTTTGATATTTTATATATTTTCGATGAGTATGTGTGGACAGGTCTCTGTGTGGGCACCTATTTTCATTTCTCCTGGGCAAATTCCTAGGAGAGAATGGCTGGATCATGATGGGTACGATTGAACTTTGCAGAGAGAGCACCTCAGTCACTTTCCTCTATAAGGGCACCAACCCCATTGTGGGGGCTCCACCCTCAAGACTTTAATTACTTCCCAAAAGGCCCCACCTCCAAATATCTTCATGTTGGGAGTTAGGTCTTCAACTATGAATTTGCAGGGAACTCAAACAAATATTCAGTCCATGACAGCCATTCTAGTATATGAGTCATGGTATCTTACTGTGGTTTAACTTGCATTTCTCTGATGATTAATGACATTGTGCATCTTTCAACGTGCTCATTTGGCACTTGTTTATCTTCCTTGGTGATAAAAGATCTGTTCAAATCTGCCCTTTTTTTTTTTTTTTCTAATTACTGAGTTTGAGAGTTCTTTATGTATTCTGGACACAAGTCCTTTATCAGATCCATAATTTGCAAATATTTTCTCCTGGTCTGTGGTTTAGCTACTACCATTTTCTTAATAGTGTCTTGAACTTGATGAAGTTCAATCTATCCATTTATTTCATGGGTTACACATTTTCTTTTCTTTCTTTTTTTTTTCTGGCCAAGTGGCATACGGAATCTTAGTTCCCCAACCAGGGATCAAAACTCTGGCCCCCTGCACTGGAAAAGCAGAGTCTTAACCACTGGACCACCAGGGAAATTCCTGATGGATTATGCTTTTGAAATACCAACTAAGAAATCTTTGTCTTACACAAGGACACAAAGGTTTTCTCCCATGTATTTTACTCTAAAAATTTTATTATTTAGGTTTCACATTGAGACCTATGATACATTCTGAGTTAACTCTTCTATATGGCACAGATATGGTCAAGTTCATTTTCCAGCATATGGATACCCAATTGTCCCCCAAAGACTATCCGTTCTCCGCAGAATTGCCTTTGCACCCGTATTTTTAAAATCATTTATTCCTCTATGTGTAGGTATGTTTCTCTTTCAGTTCCATTGAACTATTTGTCTATCATTAGGCCAGTCCTACTCTGCCCTGACTATTGTAGCTTTTTTGAAATTTTATTTTATTGAAGGATAATTGCTTTACAGAATTTTGTTGCTTTCTGTCAAGCCTCAACATGAATCAGCCATCAGTTCAGTTCAGTTCAGTCGCTCAGTGTCCGACTCTTTGCGGCCCCGTGAATCGCAGCACGCCAGGCCTCCCTGTCCATCACCAACTCCCGGAGTTCACTCAGACTCGCGTCCATCGAGTCAGTGAAGCCATCCAGCCATCTCATCCTCTGTCGTCCCCTTCTCCTCCTGCCCCCAATCCCTCCCAGCATCAGAGTCTTTTCCAATGAGTCAACTCTTCGCATGAGGTGGCCAAAGTACTGGAGTTTCAGCTTTAGCATCATTCCCTCCAAAGAAATCCCAGGGCTGATCTCCTTCAGAATGGACTGGTTGAATCTCCTTGCACTCCAGGGGACTCTCAAGAGTCTTCTCCAACACCACAGTTCAAAGGCATCAATTCTTTGGGCTCAGCCTTCTTCAGAGTCCAACTCTCACATCCATACATGAATCAGCCATAGATATACATATATCCCCTCCCTTTTGAAACTCCCTCCCATCTCACACCCCATCCCACACCTCTAGGTTGATACAGAGCCATTGTTTGAGTTTCCTGAGCCATAGAGCAAATTCCCCAAATTGGCTATCTATTTTACATGTGGTAATGTAAGTTTCCATGTGACTCTTTCCATATATCTCACCCTGTCCAGCATTTATTGCTTGTAGACTTTTTGATGGTCATTCTGACCGGTGTGAGGTGATACCTCACTGTAGTTTTGCTCTGCATTTCTTTAATAATGAGCGATCTTGTGCATCTTTTCATGTGTTTGTTAGCCATCTGTATGTCTTCTTTGGAGAAATGTCTGTTTAGGTCTTTTTCCCACTTTTTGATTGGCTTGTTTGGTTTTCTGGCATTGAGTTGTATGAGCTGCTTGTATAGTTTGGAAATTAATCCTTTGTCAGTTGTTTCATTTGCTATTATTTTCTCCCATTCTGAGAGTTGTCTTTTCACCTTGCTTGTGGTTTCCTTTGCTGTGCAAAGGCTTTTAAGTTTAATCAGGTCCCACTTGTTTACTTTTGTTTTATTCCTGTTACTCTAGAAGGTGGGTCATAGAGGATCTTGTTTTATGTCATCGAGTATTCTGCCTATGTTTTCCTCTAAGAGTTTTATAGCTTCTGGTCTTTTAGGTCCTTAATCCACTTTGAGTTTATCTTTGTGTATGGTGTTAGGAAGTATTCTACTTTCATTCTTTTACATGTAGCTCTCCAGTTTTCCCAGCATCATTTATTGAAGAGACTGTCTTTGCCCCATTGTATATTCTTGCCTCCTTTTCAAAAATAAGACACCCATAGGTGCGTGGGTTTGTTTCTGGGCTTTCTATCTTGTTCCATTGGTCTGTATTTCTGTTTTTGTGTCAGTGCCAAACTGCCTTGATGACTGTAGCTTTGTAGTATAATCTGAAGTCAGGAAGGTTGATTCCTCCATCTCCTTCTTCTTTCTCAAGACTGACTTTGGCTATTCAGGGTCTTTTGTGTTTCCATATGAATTGTGAAATTTTTTGTCCTAGTTCTGTAAAAAATGCCATTGGTAATTTGATAGGGGTCGCACTGAATCTGTAGATTGCATTTGGTAGTACAGCCATTTTCACAATATTGAGTCTTCCTACCCAGGAACATGGAATGTCTCTCCATCTGTTTAGTTCATCTTTGATTTCTTTCATTAGTGTCTTATAATTTTCTGTGTACAGACCTTTTGTCTCCTTAGATACATTTATTTCTAGATATTTAGTTATTTTTGTTGCAATGATGAATGCAACAAATTTCTCTTTCTGATTCTTCATTGTTAGTATATAGAAATGCAAGTGATTTCTGTGCATTGATTTTGTATCCTGCAACTTTGCTAAATTCACTCACTACCTCTAGTGATTTTCTGATACTATCTTTAGGGTGTCTATGTACAGTGTCATGTCATCTGCAAACAGTGAGCGCTTTGCTTCTTCTTTTCCGATATGGATTCCTTTTATTTCTTTTTTTTTCTCTGATTGCTGTAGCTAAGACTTCCAAAACTATCCTGAATAATAGTGGTGAAAGTGATCACCCTTTTCTTATTCCTGATCTTTGGGGGAATGCTTTCAGTTTTTCACCATTGAGAATAATGTTTGCTGTAGGCTTATCACATATGGCCTTTACACGTCAAGCTAAGTTCCTTCTATGCCTATTTTTTGAAGAGTTTTAATCATAAATGGGTGCTGAACTTTGTCAAAGGCTTTTTCTGCATCTATTGAGATTATCATATGATTTTTATCTTTCAATTTGTTAATATGGTGTATCACATTGATTAATTTGCATATATTAAAGAATCCTTGCATTCCTGGAATAAACCCAACTTGATCATAGTGTATGAGCTTTTTAATGTGTTGCTGAATTCTGTTTGCTAAAATTTTGTTGAGGATTTTTGCTTCTTCACAAGTGCACATGGAACATTCTCCAGGACAGACCACATCTTGGGTCAAAATCAAACCTCAGTAAATTTAGAAAACTGAAATCGTATCAAGCATCTTTTCCAACCACAACACTATGAGACTAGATATCAATTACAAGAAAAAAAAAAAACTGTAAGAAACACAAACACATGGAGATTAAACAACATGCTTCTAAATAACAAACAGGTTATTGAAGAAATCAAACGAGAAATAAAAAAAATTTCTAGAAACAAATGATAATGAAACAACTCAAAACCTATGGAATGCAGCAAGAGCAGTTCTAAGAGAAAAGTTTATAGCAATACAATCCTACCTCAAGAAACAAGAAAACATCAGATAGACAACCTAACTTTACACCTAAAACAACTGGAAAAAGAAGAACCAAAACCCCCCCAAAATTAGTAGAAGGCAAGAAATCATAAAGACTATTGTAGCTTTATAATAGGACTTGAAATCAGAACGTATTACTCCAACTTCGCTCTTTTTCAAAATTGTTTGACTATTCTAGGTCCTTTGCATTTCCATATGAATTTTAGGAAACAAGATGTGGGCAGACTTTGTATCAAGTTGTTGCTCTGGAGATTGTTCTGGATTTCAGTCTTTGACTCTTCACACTATGACAGTGCTTCTTGGTTTACTGGGCTCTTTGGTGCCTTCAGCTGAACTCTCTCAACAAATCTGTTACCCAGGTGTAACTGGTGTACAGTAAGGAAAATTGAGGCTCGAAGGCAAAGAGCCTTTCCCACGGTTACACTGCTATCAGGTGGCAAATAGGCAATTATGGCAAATAGGTTTTTAATGCATGATATCATGATATCAGAGTCCAAATCCACAACTCTCCGTACCACACCATCACTGAGTAAGGTCTCAGTAAGGATTCTTAATATTGTGTTGTTAGTGGCTCAGTCCAACTCTTTGCGACCCCATGGACTGTAGCCCACCAGGCTCCATTGTCCATGGAATTGTCTAGACTAGAATACTGGAGTGGGTAGCCATTCCCTTCTCTAGGGGATCTTCTCAACCCAGGGGTGGAACCCTGGTCTGCACTGCACCAGATTCTTCACAGTCTGAGTCACCAGGGAGGTATTCTTAATACTCCAGAATTTAACAAACCGGGCAAAAAGGGGCATTCACTGTTGTGATACCTTTAAAAAAAAAAAAAGTCAGTTTCAGATGCTGGTGCCATCCATGCAAATGGATTTCCGTTACCCTATGCTGAACTCTTTCCTCTGACTCTCTAAACCATGGGTGTCAGTCTTAATAGGAAAACCATATGTCTTTGTTCCCTTTAAAGTTTCTTTCTTGGCAAGAACACAGCTCCGTGGAGGAAAAGGGAGAGGAAATGGGGATACATCACAGAACGAGGGATTCCGGTTTGAACGAAGGAAGAACTTCCAGATGGTGAAGGCTATCGATCACTGCATAGAAATGCCAGAAAGAAAAAAAGAAAAGAAAAAGAGAGGAAGAGAGAACTTTTCCAGCTTGGAAATTCTGGGGTCCACATGTCCCCAGGGAATAGTGATGAGCTGGACCTTCTCTGTCCTTAAAGGCCATTAGAAGTCAGTTGTGCGGCCCTTCTCCAAGGTATACAAAGACATTCCGATGGTTTCTCAGGCCTACCCATCGTGCCCGTGGGACCCCCTCAGGGAACTGACATTCAGTGTACCTGACGGTTCTGAGATGCACATTTTGCTTTGTGTCAGGTTCCCTGCTAACAGTTTCTGAGATGGAGATTTGCATGTGGGTTGGTTGTGGGGAGCGCTCTTGGGAACCACATTTGTTGGCAGTGGGTTGGGGCGGGGGGAAACAAAGGGAGCAGACTGGGCTGAGGGAGATGAGCAAGCCCCTGCAGCAGAGGCTCTGGAGGTGGGGTGGCTCTGCAGAGTTGGTCCCTTTGTGATCCCCTGTCAACCAGTCCTTAGATGACAGCTGCCTGGGAAAGACAGATGGTCTCAGCTCTGTGGCTCCAGCTCCTGGCAGCTGGGGAAATGACTGCTTTGGTCCTGGAGGGGCCTGTGGTTGGCGCCCCACCCAGTCACCAAGGTCTAAGATGACTCTGAACATTCCTTGGTTCTCAGCATTTCCTGGAGTAAGACCTCTGAGGTTCGAACTTAGAACCCCAGCAACACCCTCTCAGAAGCCATTTCTGAGGCCACAAGTCCATCACTGGTTCCTCCTCCTGCAGGAAGGATGGAGTATATTATGACCCTTTGCACTGTAGCCCGCCAGGCTCCTCTGTCCAGGGAATTTTCCAGGCAGGGATACTGGAGTGGGTTGCCATTCCCTTCTCCAAGGGATCTTCCCAACCCAGGGATTGAACCTGGGTTTCCTGCACTGCAGGCAGATTCTTTACCATTTGAGCCACCAGGGAAACCCCATAAAAATCACGTCAGTACCTAAGTATCGCCACCTAGAAGCACTCCTTCTGGGCCCTTCACAGGACTCATTTGCACCCACTTGGATCCCTGTCTCACCCTCCTGCTCGGGTAGGGTCCTCTCAAGCCCTCCCTGTTTGAGATCTCACAGCAGCTGTCCCGAGGCAGGTCCCCAGCCTGTGTCTGAAGGTGAAGTAAACCTCAGCTCTCTGCTCACAGAGCTGTGTCCCATGGCTTCATTTCTTTTCCTCTCTCACCGTCTCTCACTAGATTTTTTCCATTTTCACTCATCTCAGGGCTCCTTTTGATATTAATGAAAGACAAGATAATTCTAAAACTCTGCAATTTCCTTCATGTCACCCATGGTGATTAAAGAAAATCCCTTGACTCTTTCATGGACCAGATAACAGTACTCATGGTTTCTGCAGTAGTGGACTCAACCAACCAAGGATTGAAAATGTTGAAAAAAATCATTCCAGAAAGTTATAAAAAGCAAAACTTGAATCTGCCACTGCTGCCAAATATTTATATGGCATTTACATTGTATTCACAACTACTTACATAGTATTACATTGTAGTAGGTATTATAAGTAATCTAGAGTTGATTTAAAGTGTATGGGAGGATATGCGTAGGTTATATGCAAATTCTACCCCATGTGTGTATATATATATATATATACACACATACATACATATGCATATATATAGGATTCCCTGGGGTCCTGGAACCAGTTCCCCTGATACTGATGAAATGTAATTGATTAACCACCCCAGGAAGGTCCCTCTCCATACCCCCAGTGGGGAAGGTGGCACTTCTACCCCAACCCACACTATCAGGAAGCTCCTGGAGGAAAAAGGAAACACTCCCTGCAGAATGCTACCCAAAAGGGAGAAGTTTTACCTAAGACCTAGAGGCGGTTGGTCCTGATAGAGCTCCCAAGAGAGGCTGGAGGGGACACTGCCCCGGGGGGAGGACACACTTTTTTGCGCTCCTTTCACAAGCACCCTTCCATGTGGCAGCGCCAGACCCTGCTCGGAAGGAACCCACCTTCTGGCGCATCCTTGTGTCTGCTCTGGGGTGGAGAAACAGCACAGGATGCACTGGAGCCTGAAGACAAAGTACTCCACGCAGCCTGTGGGCGGGGCTTGCAGGCCAGAGCGGTCCGGAGAGGAGAGCACAGCCAGGCCGAGACCTGGAGGAGGAGGAGGAGCTAGCGGGTGAGAAGGAGAGGAGGTGAGGGTGCGAGGAAGGGTCCAGGCTAATAGGTGGCGCCGGCACAGGTCACAGACAGGCGAGGGCTGCGGAGCTTTGGGGAAGGAGGAACCTCCTGTCCGGCAGAGTGATGGAGAAAGTCAGAGCCAGGTGCTGCAGAACAGATGGACGGGGCAGGGCCTGAGGGGACCAGCTGGTGCTGAGACCAAGCCCCTGGAGAAGCATCAGG
>SJXQ01012435.1:524178-562359 GCA_006408695.1 Aepyceros melampus | reverse complement strand
GGTGCAGTTCCATGATTAATTGCCAGAGCTTAATGCTGGTGTCAGTGTCCTGTCAAGGGATTTGATTTCAGCACAGGCAGCCAGTAAAAGAAAGTTCTTAGGAGGTCTTCGGTGACTGTGGGAAGGCTCTGGGCCCTGGCGTGGACCCTTGCCCTGTTCTGTGCAAGAATTTCCCAGGGAGCCCCTCAGGATAACTATAGATGCTTCAAGACACCTATTTCTTTTACTTCAAGAATTACACATTTATTTTAATACATTTAAAAATATACTCAGCACATCAAACTGCGATTTCATATATATTATTGCTTAGGAGGAGGCTGAATATTTTTTCTAAAGTGATTTGGTTAAAACTTAAGCAAATGATAATCCAGGTTATGAGGATATAGCAAAACTCTAATGGAGGAGCTAGAACAGCTAGAGTTTGGAAAACACCACTACTTTCCTGGAGAATCCACTATTCATGCCAAAAATATGGACCAAGCTGAGATCCAACTAAGGATGGTTAGAGATTTCTTTTTCTGGAACTACCTTAGTCCATTTCCAAACTTTCAGTTTGTATGAAACAGACTGGTAACAAAGAGTGAGTAGGAGGATTTTTTTTGTTTGTTTTTATTTGTTTTAATTGAGACTTTACCATATATGGGGCCCTAGGGGATAGAGATGAACAGATGCCACCAAGTAGCGCAATTAAAAATAGTCTGTGCAGGGCTTCCCTGGTGTCTCAGTGGTAAGGAATCTGCCTGCCAATGCAGGAGGCACTGGTTAAATGCCTGATCTGGGGAGATCCCACATGCCACGGAGCAACTAAGCCCCTGCACCGAAGCTATTGAGCCCACGCTCTAGACCCCGGGAGCTACAGCTACGGAGCCCAAGTGCCACAACTATTGAAGCCCATGCACCCGAAAGCCTGTGCTCCCCCACAAGAGAAGCTACTGCAGTGAAGAGCCCGTGCACAGCAACTGGAGAGTAGCCCCACGCGCTGTAACTAGAGAAAAGCCCCAAGCAGCAACGAAGACCCAGCAAGCCAAAAAAAAAAAAAGGAGTCTTCATAGTGAAATCTGAAATGGCTGGGAGGGTGTGTGTGACACATAGAATCGGGATGAAGCAGGTCACCAGGCCTTCACCTCAGCAGATAATATTTAAAAAGAAAGAAAGAAAGAAAAATATGTACAGCTCTTTGTATTTACCTATGATCTTCTGCCTACCTGGTTCAGAGAGTAAAGAATCTGCCCGCAGTGCAGGAGACCCAGGTTCTATTCCTGGGTTGGGAAGATCCTCTGGAGGAGGGCATAGCAACCCACTCCAGTATTCTTGCCTGGAGAGTCCCATGGACAGAGGAGCTTTGGGGGCTAAAGTCCATGGGGTTGCAAAGAGTCGGACACGACTGAGCGACTAACCCTCTCTCTCACTCTTTTGAGTGTTTGACATAAAAATGTGATGTTTAGATAGCTATAAATCCAATGTATATATACATGTCGCTCTGTTTGGCTTTACTAATCCAACATGGTTTCATTTGGGTCTTTCCTTGTATGTCAGGTGCCTCTTGTCCTCACAAAGAGTGTGAATCACAATCAGCTGGAGAACTTGTAAAAACGAAGATTCCTGGACCTGCCTCCCAGGATTCTGACTCAGTCGCCATCTGCATTTTTAACAAGCTCTTCAGATCCTCGGATAAAGATGTTCCTGGACCTCACTTGGAGAACCTTTGAAGCTTGGGGACCCCACATGGTTCAGATGTGGAGTCCACCCCCAGAACCCAGTCAAGAGAGAAGGATAAGACACTACAGTAAGTCACAAGGTAGAAAGTAGCCAGCGTGGCAGGACAGCATGAGCTAAAGTGCCAGGGAACTCCACCACCATCCCCGACACCCAGGGCTGCTGACGCTTGACCCTCTGTTCCAAGAAGTTTCCACACTTTTGCTGTATTGTATTCCAAGTCCAAGTGAAGTTGCTCAGTCGTGTCCGACTCTTTGTGACTTCATGGACTGTAGCCTACCACGCTCCTCCATCCATGGGATTTTCTAGGCAAGAGTACTGGAGTGGATGCCATTTCCTTCTCCAGAGGATCTTCCCGACCCAGGGATTGAACCTGGGTCTCCTGCATTGTAGGCAGACGCTCTACCGTCTGAGCCACAAGGGAAGTCCAGCTATATTGTATTCCAGCCAACCTTGAATTATATATTCATAGTATTACTTCCACATCTAGTGGAAGACTCATTTCAGTGATATAGGAGATTATTTTTCATATTGGGTGAAGGATAGCAGATAGGAAAACACTTACCTGTCTTAGAATGAGTTTTTGGGTGGCAAGAACTGATTGCTCTTCTGAAGCTGTGTGGTAGTGAGGTGTTGCCTAAAATACAACTTCCCAAGACCCCATCCTCTACTGCTCATCAACAGAATCAAGAAAGAGGCCCCGAGGGATCCTTGGAAGGAAGTTGAAGATCTTGTGAGAAGCTGAGGCAGGCCCAAGAGCTAGGACCTCCTCTCATGGTGTCTGATTCCTCACCACCCACCATCCCTCCTGGAGGGCTCACAGTGGCTTCACCTTAATGAAAAGGCGTTAGACCCACGTCTTAGAAGAATGTGGGGACTCCATCTGAGAGGATGTGGTTTTCTCAGGAACTTCACACACCGGCTTCCTGGTTTGTCCCAGGATTGGGTCTTCCTTCACCCAGCAGTTCTCGCCTGTCAAGCCACAGCCATGACACAGGAGAATGTGCTTTGGAGGCTCTGGTTCCAACACTGGTCCTATCACTCACAAGCTCAGAGACCTGGGAAACGGTTTTATCTTTGGTCATCGGTTTCCTTATCTGAATCCAGGGCAGTTGGGAGGATTAACGGGGATAATGTATGTGAAATGTGTCAGATGAACTCTGACAGATGCTAACTCTCATGAGTCTGGGAGAAAGTTTTATTTGCATTAACTTATGCATATTTCTTACTTAATCTTCCAAGGACATAGAGAGCATTCATTTTTTCCCCCCTGCCCTCTTTACTAATCAGTGAGCATCTGTGAGGTGACAAGGCTCTGTGTTAGGGGGTGGGGATGTGGAATGCAGCAGACCGGCCAGAGGATGCCCCAGAACCATGGGAGGGGCCCACAACAGAGGTGAGAACAATTGCCCACAGGGCTGCACAACTTCACTGGGCCCTGGGCTCCTGGGTGGTTGAGTGAAATATTCCACCCCTGTTCAGAACAATGCTATTAAAAGCATAAGATTACAAAGGAAACCGGTTGTATTGAAATAAAGTGTTACTCAGTCATGTCTGACTCTTTGTGATCCCACGAGCTGTAGCCCGCCAGGCTCCTCTGTCCATGGGATTCTCTAGGCAAGAATACTGGAGTGGGTTGTCATTTCCTTCTCCAGGAAATATAGTTATGGAGCCATTTAAAAACTGAATTTGTGGACTTTCCTGGTGGTACTGAGGATGGGAATTCACCTGCCAATGCAGGGGCCAGGGTTTGATCCCTGGTCCAGGAGGATTCCACATGTCGTGGAGCAACTGAGTCTGTGCGCTGTAACTACGGAAGCTTGTGCGCCCAGAGCCTGTGCTCCACAACAAGAGAAGCCACTGCAGTGAGAAGCCTGTGCTGGCCACAATTAGAGACAGCCCACGCAAAGCAATGGAGACCCAGTGCAACCAAAAACTAAACAAAATTTTGTGATCTAGTTGATACGGTTTTCTTTTCTCACAGTAAATGAGATCTGACAGCAGATTTAGTACATACTGTATTTTTTTTTCAGAGACTTTTGCTGTTTCCTTCTAATCTGCTCTCCTTCCTTTGGGGCTCCAAATACATGTGTGTTAGGCTGCTTGATGCTGTCCTCTCAACTCACTGATGCCTTGTTTTTTCTGTTTCTCCCTGTGTTTCCACTGAGTCATCTGTATTGCTTTATCTTCAGCCCCACTAGTCTTTTCTACTACAGTATCTATTTTGCTATTAATGCCACCCAGTGTAATTTTCATTGCAGATATATTCTTTACTTCTAGGAATTTGATTTAGTACTTTTTCTAACTTCCATGTCTCCCCACAACATTCTGTCCTTTCCTTTACCTTTTTAAACACATGGAATAAATTTTCACTGCTGTTTTAATGTCTTTGTCTACTAATTCTACCATCTGTATCATTTCTGGGTCTCTTTCAATTAAATAATTTCTCTCCTCGTTATGGATCATATTTTTTCTGCTTCCTTGTATGCCTGGAACTTTTTCACTGGATACCAGACATTGTGAATTTGACATTGTTGGGTGCTGCTTCTTAATTTCTTTCATATTCTTTTAAATATCTTGAGCCTTGTTCTGGGACACAGTTAATTAGAGACAGTTCAATCTTTTCAATCAGACGTCAGCAAACTACAACCCAGAGACCAAATCTGGTCTCTTGTCTGCTTTTGTATGGCTCATGAGCTAAGAATGGTTTTTCCATTTTGAAATGGTTGAAAAAAATCAAAGAAATATTTTGTGGCCTGTGAAAATTGTATTAAATTTTCAGTATTTGTAAATAAAGTTTTATTGGCACTCAGCCATTAGCATCCATGTCCACACTGAACGTGGATATAAAGTTTTATTGGCACACAGCCACTAGCATTCATCTCCATACCAAACGTGGCTGCTTTCATGTTACCGTGGTAGAGTTGAGTGATTGCAACAGAAACCAAGTGATCCGCAAAGCTGAGACTATTTACTGTCTGGCCCTTCACACAAAAAATTGCCTACCTTTGCTTTTGAGGCATGCTTATAAACACTGCTAAGCAGGATGAAGGCATCCTTTGGCCCAGGGCTAACTTTGCCCTACTCTGGCTGGTGGGAGAAGGAACATTCTGGGGCCTATGTGAGCTCTGATTTTCATCCCCGCTGATCCTCTGGGAGGTTCTTTCCCAGCCTCAGGTAGTTTCCTCACAGGCCAGGGCTAATGATGACTCAGCTGGAGGCTCCAGGGGGACCCTCTAGGTCTCCAGAGCTCAACCTCTGAGCAGCTCTCCGCTCTGCAGACTCTAGCTGCTCCGCCCCCTTGACTTTAAACTCGTGTCTCCTCAACCCAGACAGACCGCCAGGCTCCAGCTGGATCCCTCTCCCCTGACAGTGGCCTGGGAACTCTTCAGGCGGAAGCAAGAGCAGCATCCAATGTCTGAAAACCACAATTTTGTCCATATATTGTCCAGATTTTTAACTGTTAAAGTGAAAAATGAAAGTGTTAGTCACCCAGTCGTGTCCAACTCTTTGCGACCCCATGGACTGTAGCCTATCAGGTTTCACCATCCATGGGATTTTCCAGGCAAGAATAGTGCAGTGGGTTGCTATTTCTTTCTCCAGGAGATCTTCCCGACCCAGGGATTGAACCTGGGTCTCCCACATTGTAGGCATACGCTTTTATGGTAAAAGTGGGATTTAAATCCAATTTCTGTTAGTCCATTATTGATAGAAGCAAATTAATTACTGTATTTTAAGAGAAGAGATGCATGTAAATTCATCTTGTTGGCAACAGGAACGCTATGTGAAAATGTTATTTTTATTGGTGATGAAGTCACAGATACTGACAATTCTATTGGAGTTCATTGCCTCCATTAAGATTGTAGAAAACCTTCAATTCGTAATTGAGGTCAGTAAAAGTAAAGATGCCATTTTTCTTCCCATACTAATTCATATACCTTCTGAATTTTATTCAGTCTCCTGGGGCATCCATGGTTTCCTGGATAAGAGCTCTTTTGCTGGGAAGCTAACAGTTAAGTTTTTCTTCTGAGTAACAAAGAACTTTTAATAGGCCCTCTTATGGAGTTTATTGTTGATTGCTTTGTAATTCTTTTAAAAATCCCATGTTTTGTATAAAACAGAGGCCTCAGTTTGTTTGTTTGTTTTTTCCCTCTCTGTGCGCAAAAATATCCCAACACCTTCCAGCACAGCATCTATGTTTCATCATCCTGGGCCTTGTTTGTGCTGTTCTGTGAATTCACCAGGGGTTCCGAATTCCTTGTGAACTGTGGTGACCATAACCAGCTCAGGGTCCCAAGCAAAACCTGATGGCCAGTCTTCCCTGAAACTCTGAATGACAGACAGCTTTTCCCGTACATCCCAGCGGCCTTCTGACTTCTTTTTTTAACAGCACTGCACTTCTGGTTTGTATTCTGGTTTGACGGAGGATGGTCCCTGGGCTTCTTCCTTTCATAAGTATGTCTTGCTTTTCCTTTTTGTTTTAAAACAAATTCTGTCGCCGGTCTAGGTTCGATGCAGGATGCAGGATGCTTGGGACTGATGTTTCACCAGGGGTTCCGAATTCCTTGTGAACTGTGGTGACCATAACCAGCTCAGGGTCCCAAGCAAAACCTGATGGCCAGTCTTCCCTGAAACTCTGAATGACAGACAGCTTTTCCCGTACATCCCAGCGGCCTTCTGACTTCTTTTTTTAACAGCACTGCACTTCTGGTTTGTATTCTGGTTTTGACGGAGGATGGTCCATGGGCTTCTTCCTTTCATAAGTATGTCTTGCTTTTCCTTTTTGTTTTAAAACAAATTCTGTCGCCGGTCTAGGTTCGATGCAGGATGCAGGATGCTTGGGACTGATGCATGGGGATAATCCAGAGAGGTGGTGTGGGGCGGGAGGGGGGAGGGGGGTCGAGATTGGGAGTTCATGTACACTCGTGGCTGATTCATGTCAATGTATAGCAAAACGAATACAGTATTGTAAAGCAAAACAAACTAAAAAATAAAAATGAATTAAAAACTTGAAGTTTAAAAAAAAATAAAAAACAAATAAAAAAAATTCTGTATTTCTTCATGGGGAAAAAAAAAACCCCACCCACTAAATGTTCCTTTTTGTGGTCATAAATTTTTATCTTGTTATACGTTTGGATCATTCTGCCACCCCCTGAATACATAGGGGGTCATCTTTACAGACTGAATTTCATCCTCCCCAATGGCAGGATGGACAGAGGAAAGAACTAGCCTGGGTTTTCACACCATTATACTTAAAAAATATTTAAAAAGTAGCTCATTAGAACTATTGATTACTACTAGTGATCACTGCAGATAAAATGAATCTACAATTGGGAGATTCAGGCATGGAGACAGATAAAATCAAGTTTCTTTTTGTTATCAATCATTGTTTAATCTTATCTTCTCATTAACCCTTAACAGATTTTTTTTTAAGCATTGCTTCTTTTAATCTTGGATTCCATGAAGCTTTGAATAGAACACTTTTTATTTCACTCTAACCTTTGAGATTCAAAAATGTTTCCCAGAATATTGATAGACATGTGGTTCCGAGCTGAACTGGGGTTACCAGTAGCTGTTCTAGCTGCCCAGTCATTTCAAATAACCAGAAATAAAGCCCTCCTCTCCCTCTCCTGTAAAGCAATCCCCTCTTCAGTTTATTTAATCATTTATACATCATAAAATATACCATTTTAAGTGCTGGATTCAGTGACTTAGTAAGTCTAGAGCTGTGCAGCCTCATCCCATGACAGTTTTTTAAAAATTTATTTATTGATTGATTGATTGATTTGACCTCGTTGGGTCTTGGCTGGGGCTTCCCAGGTGGTGCTGGTGGTAAAGAACCTGCCAGCCAATGCAGAAGACCTAAGAGACGCGGGTTTGATTCCTGGGTCGGGAAGATCCCCTGGAGGAGGGCATAGGGGCATGCGGCATCTGGTTTCCTGACCAGAGATGGAACCCAGGCCCCCTGCATCGGGAGCTCGAGTCTCAGCCACTGGACCACCCGGGAAGTCCCCACAACCCAATTTCAGAACGTTTCCTTCACTCCAAAGCAATTCCATTCTCACCTCCAGCCTCAGGCTACCAATAATCTCCTTTCTGTCCTTACAGAGCTGTCTTTTCTGGATATTTCATGTAAGTGGATTCACACACTATTCGATCTTTGTGACTGGCTCCTGTTCAACCATGTTCCATATCAACCATGTTGATAATTTATTTCCTTTTATCACAAGTAGTATTTCCTTGTATGGCTCCACGGCTTCTGTTTAGCCTTCACCAGCTGGACAGATCACTTTCAGTTTTTTGCTATTATAAAGCATGTTGCTTGTGAATATTCATACACAAGACTTTCTGTGAACATAGTTTTGACTTCTTTTGGGTGGATCCCAAGGACTGGAATTAACGTGTTGTGTGGTAAATTCATGTGTAATGTTTTTTTTTTTTAAAGCCAAACTTATCAGTGACTGCACCAATTTGCATTTCCACAAACAATGTATGAGAATTCCTGTCCCCAGTCAGATTTAACTGCCTTCTTTTCAGAACAGTTAACCCCCTTCATGAAGTTTCACACGAGCTTGAAGGCAGATTTCCACAACATAGCAGACTTCCCGGACTGCTGGGTAATCCACACTCAGGATTTACCCTGACCCCATCTCCCAGCCAAAAGGTTTCACAGGCTTTTGATAAACTTGTTTTTAATTTTGTTACCTGATTTACTAAAACTCAATTTTTTTACTTAATAATTTTCCTGTAGTTCCCTCTTTGTCCTGCTGTCCCCTAGACATGGCATTTATATAACCTTTTATGGAGTTTATTTTTGTGCATATCTGTCTAGTCCAACTGAACAAGAAACCCTCTCAGAAGGACTTTTTATAACCAAAGAGACTAACACAAAACACATCGCAAAGTGCCTTAAAAAGCATTTCTTGAATAAATACTTAAAGATGCAATATACACATTGGGTTCAAATATATTCTAATTTCAAAGTCAGCTTGTTTTCCTTCTAAAGGGCCATAGTCTTTGCATAGGACCAATTCATCAAATAGGAATCTTAAAGAAACCCTGGGGAGAAATCCAAATCTTTTAGTTTATGTGACATATCTGAGGCCCGGAGTAGTAAAGCAACTTGCCCAAGGTCAATTGTATGTGCTGGTCAGGAATATGCCATTACTTCTGGAAGAAACCCTGCCATAGAGAGAGCAGGTGAACTGAAGCTGGGGAGATAAGAGAGGGGCTGCACTATGGTAGAATCCTGAATGCCAGGCCTAAAGTTCACTTGGTAGGAAAGGATGCAGGATTATCCAATCAGATTCTTGTAGATCAACATGGGAGGCAGCAGATGCGAGGTGGGAGACCAGTCTAAGTGGAAGCCAGGAGGGAGGGCCTGGACTTGGTGGGGTGTGTTTGCAGAGGGAAGGAAGGAAGAAGCACTGGGCTATGCAAAATGCACTAACGCCTGGAAAATGGGACTCACATGGAATGCAGTGGTCTCAGGAGTTAAGTTAGATGGGCTAGAAACGCAGGTCCGCTGACCATTCGGACATCCTCCATGGCCCCAGGGCAGGGAGCTTACTGGGTTGGAGTGCTCCCTCTGCACTCTTAGTTATGTCCCAGTATGAGCTTTACCAGCACCACTCATAAGCCAGTGACCTCAGGCTAATGACTTACTGACTCTGAGCCTTAGTTTCCTCATCTGTAAAATGGGGCGATAACACTTCCCTCCAGGGTTACAGAGAGGATTCGGTTAGGTGATATGTTTAAGGCACTTAGCCCTGAGCCTATGTGTGGCCAGCCATCAGTTCCCGGAGGCCTCAGCTCCCCTGAGCCCTGCAATTTTTCCCTCCTCACAGAAAACTTCAGCTGGGAGCAGTGCAGGAGTTGCTTCGGGCTGGACACTCCATGTTTGAAGTTCTATATATGGTGAGTGAGAAATTATCTTATTGTTTGGAGCTTGTGGTCATGTTTTAAACTTACTCAATTGGAAATTTCTTAAAGGAACTAGCACTGTTTTTTAAATGCCATGTTCACACAATTGTCCAAGTCCTAAATCAGTCATATATGAAATGATTTTGCTACAATGTCTGGTGCAGTTTTCAAATGCTACTCATAAGACTCTTGGGTGATCTCAGATTAGGCTGGGGCTCCTGGGACTTTCCTAAGACTCTGCACTTCCAATACAGGGGGCACCGGTTCAATCCATGGTCTAGAAACGAATATCCCATTTGCTTGGCAGTGTTGCCAAAAGATACAGAAAGGAAAGAAAAAAAAAAGGCAGCCACAAAGACTCAGAGCAGCCAAAAATAAAATAAATACAGCAGTGGAAAAACAAAGACTGGGGTCCTCTCGGAAAAAGGGACGGAACCCCCACCATCTGTTTGCTCCCCTTTCATTTTTTGTATATTATTGGGTTTCTCAATAAGACAAATAAAATTTCATTTGAAGAAAAGGCTTCACTTTTTGGGGAAAATTCTTATAAAGGAAATTTAACAAATATATGAGATTGATCATGACAACCAAGTGGTGAAAGATAAAAGTAAGTTTTATATACAAAATTTCAAATTCGTTAATTGGTTGGACAAGTATATATGTTTCTGAAGAATAAAGAAGGAAAAAATGTTACATGCTACAAATACTTTTCCATAGCAGAATGGCGTTTGCATTTTTCTAATTGGTATAAATGTCTACACCAATTTTCTGGAATTCTCTTTAGAAAGAGTTGGGGAAAATGCAAATTGAACCTTAGGCAAACACTTCATGCTTGTCTCTATCTGTTTAGGAAACAAATTATTTCACAAAAGAACCCATTCCACGAGAAGTATGTTTGTTCTGGCTGAAACATCATCATTTCCTCAGGAAGTCTGATTCAGATAAAGCATCTAAGAAACTCAAAATTACTTAGTTTGTAGACAACTGAAGGTCATACTCCTTTCTGAATTCCGTGTTTCCAAAATTAATTCTGCCATTGTAGACTATGCTTTGAAATTCAAACATATGTTATTATTTCATGGCCATTACTGCCTATTAGATGTCAATAGTTATTACCTGCATTTTAGTGAGTTTTTTTCACAAATGCATGTGTCTTGTTTATTTACAAAGGTTTCATTTTTCTTTTTTCTTTTTAGTTTTAAAAGGTTTCGTTTTTAAATGTGGACTTGGAGTATATTTTTAGAACCTAAATAAATCAATAGGGAGGAGGAGAGGATGTGATTAAGAATTCTGAGCTTCTAGGAAGCTCAGTGGTAAAGAATCCACCAGCCAATGCAGGAGATGCGGGTTCGATCCCTGATCCAGGAAAATCCCACATACTGCGCAGCAACTTAGATAAAAGTAAGTTTTATATACAAAATTTCAAATTCGTTAATTGGTTGGACAAGTATATATGTTTCTGAAGAATAAAGAAGGAAAAAATGTTACATGCTACAAATACTTTTCCATAGCAGAATGGCGTTTGCATTTTTCTAATTGGTATAAATGTCTACACCAATTTTCTGGAATTCTCTTTAGAAAGAGTTGGGGAAAATGCAAATTGAACCTTAGGCAAACACTTCATGCTTGTCTCTATCTGTTTAGGAAACAAATTATTTCACAAAAGAACCACATTCCACGAGAAGTATGTTTGTTCTGGCTGAAACATCATCATTTCCTCAGGAAGTCTGATTCAGATAAAGCATCTAAGAAACTCAAAATTACTTAGTTTGTAGACAACTGAAGGTCATACTCCTTTCTGAATTCCGTGTTTCCAAAATTAATTCTGCCATTGTAGACTATGCTTTGAAATTCAAACATATGTTATTATTTCATGGCCATTACTGCCTATTAGATGTCAATAGTTATTACCTGCATTTTAGTGAGTTTTTTTCACAAATGCATGTGTCTTGTTTATTTACAAAGGTTTCATTTTTCTTTTTTCTTTTTAGTTTTAAAAGGTTTCGTTTTTAAATGTGGACTTGGAGTATATTTTTAGAACCTAAATAAATCAATAGGGAGGAGGAGAGGATGTGATTAAGAATTCTGAGCTTCTAGGAAGCTCAGTGGTAAAGAATCCACCAGCCAATGCAGGAGATGCGGGTTCGATCCCTGATCCAGGAAAATCCCACATACTGCGCAGCAACTAAGCCCATGTGCCACAACTGCGCGCCAGCCTGCGCTCTACAAGAGAAGCCACAATGAGAGAGGAGCCCCCGCTCATGGCAACTAGAGAAAAGCCAGCAATGAAGGAAGACCCAGCACAGCCAGTACATTAAAAGGGAACCCCCCCACCCCCGCCCAAGAACCCAGACTCTGGACCCAGATGACTGAACCATCCCAGCTCAGTCACTTATTACAATTTTCCGCAGGTCACTTCATTTCTGTGCCTCATTTTACTTACTTGTAAAGTGGGAATAATAACTGTATCTCTCTTGTCAGGCTGAGAAAATTATGAGTTAACATTTTCATATATGTGAAGTGATTGAAATAGTACCTGGCACACAGTATGTGCTCAATAAATGCTAGCCATTGTGAGCTCTTCTGGGTTTTCTAGTGTAGTCGGGGCATGCTTCATACGGTTTCATTGATTATTCTAGTTGATAAAAGGCTGCCGCTGTTGTTCAGCTGCCAAGTTGCGTCTGATTCTTTGGGACCCCACGAACTGCAGCATGCCAGGTTTCCCTGTCCCGCCACTGTGAATAGATTAGTCCTTTTCATATAAATAGAATATAATCAGTGAGTCAATTTAAAGACCTTGATGGTCATAAGTCTACAGACTTTCAGGGCTGAAGGGACGACAGGGAACATCTTTTTTAATATCTTTATTTTGTGGTTGAAGACCCCCAGGCACTTACGGAGCAAGGCAGAGAGCAGCCAGGATGTGGTTGCTCAAGGACCGCTTTAGGCTCTCAGAAGGCTGCAGCAAGTTTCCATTATGGCATCACATCATCGCACTGATAAGCCAGCTACTGGAGCAGTCCACGATCATCAGAATGACAAATAAGAGCATTTACATATTTGGAACTGTCAATACACAAAGTAAAGACAGGTAAGGAAACTGGCTTTGCTTTATACCTTCATGCTATTTTTTACTATCCTGATAGAAAATCCTTGCAATTGGGTTGTTTTTATGTGTTTCCATTTCAAACATCCCTTGCAAAAAACATTCTTTTTTTGTTTGCTTGTTTGTTAAAACTATAATAAAAACTATAGTTATATACTATATAGTTATATATTATATAGTTTATATATATAAAAACTATAGTTTGTTAAAACTATAATAAAAAACAGTCTGAAGGATTATAGGCCACCATCCAGCCTATACCAGTGGAACCATTTACACCTCAGGAGGCACACATACACAGATAATCAAAGTTTTATTTAAAATTAGAGAACACTTAAAAATAAACAATATAATAGACTTGAATGCTTATTGGAACATAGAAAAATGCTTTCAAATACACTAAAACCTTCAAATTTACCCCAAAGTATGCTATGCAGCCAGTTGAAGTGCTTTGACAAGCATCACTCTCCACAGATGGCTGGGGTAGGAGGTAGGCTGCGGAGTCCCCTGCAGGCAGGGGGGTTTCCTAGTTGGACTGGCGACGTCTCTTCTTGTGGCTCTCAATCGCTCTTCTCAGTGCCTCATCCTGGATGAGGTCCGACCTTCTCATGTCTGTGTGGCTACAGCCAATTTTCGGGCAGCTGTGAGAGAGGAGAAAATCAAGTCAGGCTTCACCTTAATGCCTTCAGAATCAACTTCTCCCTGTGCAAAAATGTAAGTGCACACTTTAAAAAAAAAAACAACTGAATGAAAAATTCAATTCCATAGGGTTTTACAATTGTCAAAAGTTTCACACAGATGTTTCTCATAATCCCATAACAACCCCTCCCCTCACCTTTTTTCCTCCAACCCCTATCATGCCAGCCCCCACAATTGGTAACCATGGTCTGTCCTCTCTGTGAGTTTGCTTCTTTTTTGTTTTATTCACTAGTTTGTTCTATTTTTAGATTCCACAGATAATGATATCATACAGTGTTTGTCTTTCTCTGTCTGACTAATTTCACTTAGCAGAATTACCCTCCAAGTCCATCCACGCTGCTGCAAATGGCAAAATTTCATTCTATTTTATGGCTGAGTAGTATTTAAGTGTGGAAGTTTTACCAAAAAGGGGGTACATTTAAAAAAATCAGGACTGATGTGCACTCATTCACTAGTTCAGAGTGCCCACCTGAGCCAGGGTCTGTCCAGCACTGGGGCTGGGGCAATGCCCACTTCACGGCACTCACTTTCCAGTGGAGGAGAGAAACTATTGCTAACCCACTGCATAGTGTCTTTTAAGTGCCACAATGGCCAAAACAGCAGGGTCAAGGGAGAGAGTGTGAGCTGAGGGGCTTATCTAGCAGGGGTCAAGCATGGCTAGCTGGGGAGGGCTTATCTATTAATAGAACAAAGGCTGCATGTGGCTGGGGCTGGGGCAGCGGCATGTGTAGAAGCTGAGGAGCCAGCTGCTCGGTATAAGAGCAAGGTCAATGTGGCTGGAATGCCCAGGGCAAGAGGGAGGGCATTTAGAGATCTGACTGGAAGTGTGTGGGACTTTGGATTTTATTTTAAATATGAAAACCCTGGAGAGGAGGGATGAAATTTAGCTTACATTTAGAAAACATGACCCTGGCTGTTTAATGTGGACACAAGCGGAGAGGAAGCAGGGAAGTGAGGGGGTCATGCAGCAGCCGGCAGAGAAAGGGCAGCTTGGATGAGGGTGCAGCTTCCGGATGCAGCGGAAGTAGAAGCCAGGGGGCTTGCTGACGGACCCGATGTGGAAGGTAAAGTAAAGCGCTGAGCTTTGTTCAGAGTTTGGCCGGAGCTGAAGGGCCTTGGTGGTACCCTTTATCTCCATGGAAACAACTGGAAAACTGGGTTGGGATGGAATCAGGCAGGAGTCCTGGCTGCTACATATTCTCTCTGAAAGCCCACCAGTCCTCTCAGTGGAGAGGCTGAGTGGGCCGATGGAGACTCAGGGGAAGAGCTGCGGCTGAAGAAATCAGTGGGTGAGTCATGGTTCTGTTTAGATGTGGTCTCCTCTGAAGGCAGTGGGCTGGATGAAGTCACCTGATTTCTTCTCAACATGAACCAGACTTGGGTAGAGTAGAGCACCCAGTTTTGAAGTCAAAGCCGACCTAGGTCTCTACCGCCTACTTGCTTGTTATGAGACACCGGCAGCTGGCTCTGTTGGAGGCTCTGCATCCTCAAATTTACAGAAGGTGCAGAATGCCAGCCTCACAGGGCTCCAGGCGACACAGTGCTCAGCAGCGGTCATTCCCTTCACTGCCTATAGCTTGCATACCTCCAACACAGACATGTGCGCATTCCTGCACTCATTTGACCCTCTTATGTGAATGGCCCTATGAAGGGTTCGAAGCATCCAGCTGTAAAACACAAATACAGGTTCCTGCTGCACACAGAGCTCTGGCCCAGTGATCTGAGACAACTCTCCAAAAAGCACAGATCAAAAATAACAAAAACAAGACAAAAGCTATAAACGAGAAGGGGTTAGAAAGCTGATCATGCGAGGTCTAATCTGTCTAGTAGTAGAGGGCTCAACTGTGTAACACAGAAGAGAAACTTTTTCTTGGTCTTGATTTCTGGGCCAAGGCATCTTTCTTTGAGAAGAGCATGAATCAATGTAATGAATTATACGCTTGCTAACAATATCTATATTTACTGAAATGGGTCCTGTATGGTCAGGTATTTGTGTTAAAATGTGAGGCTAGAAAGGTAACCATGTGAAAGAGGATGGGGGTGACTGAACCAGGTATGATGACTTGGCTTTGTGTCAGGGGGTGGCTTGGAAGTGCTTGAGAAGAGCTCTACACTGGTTTAAAACACCCTGAGGTTTCAGAGTGAGTTTTTTCTTTCAGTATGAAAGTCAATAAGCTAAGATTATGAAAAGATGTGTTCCTGACTTTGGAAAAGGCGTTTCTCACCACTGATCTTCTGCGACATGGAGATCCAGCTTGAACTCAGTGGCTGAGATGACCCTCAAGCTGATGCTTATCAACCCATCTGATCATCTATTCTGACTGCCCTGCCTGACTGGAGTCTCCCCCCACCCCCACCTCTGCCTCCCCTCCCCAGGACAAAGTCCTTAACACCAATAGCCAGACAGTGAATAAGCTGTTTTAGGGAAGTGGAGAGTGAGGTGGGGAGGACTTCCTGATGACATCAGTGGTTTTAGTCAGTAAATGAGAGCATTCTGAGAATGTGTGATGGGATTAACCACACTGCTCAGCTGTAGAGCCGGCTGCACATCATCCCAGGGCTACCCGTGTCAGACAAAGAGGTCTGAGCTCATTTAGGGGATTAACTCGGGGGACAGAGGCATTAACCCAAAAATCCTCTCGAGAGGAGCCAGATGGCCTAGAGACACAAACATAGGCTCAGGAATAAATGAGAGCTGGGCTCCAGCCTCCTGGCTGTGACACTCTGGGCAAGTGACATCAGTAATGGGCCTCAGGTTCTTTCTCTAAGAAGGTGGAGCAAGTAGGGCTGTCATGAGAAATGAGTGGGACGCCGCGTGACAAGGGTCCAGGAATCCACTCAGGTGCTCGGTAAGCCGGTTCCTGCTCTAGGACATTATTTCCGTTCTCAAGAACCTTGCGGAGCAGAGCCAGCCCCACCTACAGTGCTGGTGGGAGGCTGACATGCCACAATGCAGAGGTGCTGTGGGAGCATGGGGACAGGGCACTTTGTGCAGCAAGAATGAGGGTTCTGGAAAGGCTTCTTGGAGGAGAGGTTGATACAGGAGAACCTTGTTTCTCACTCTGTCTCAAATAAACACACACCAGTTTCTAAACTGAAGAGGAAAAGACAAGGTTCATAATGACAAGATACTGAATCAAGGCGCTTCTCCTCTGGAGAGAGAACACTTTGTAAGCATAGTGCATCCATGCCCACGACACCCTGGTGAGCTAGATGGGTGTGGCCACACCAGTCTTAAGCCCTCGCGTCACACTGTGCAGGAGTCAAGCCTACAGGCCTGGGAGGAGACGCTGGGTCCTGAACTCAGGTCACTGACAGGGCAGAACATTCCAGCGCAGCAGCGGACAAGAGTGTGTCGATTGAACAAAGGGATCTGGGTCTCAGGGGTCCCAGAGGCTGTGGGGAACCTTGGCCTCAGCATTAGCACAAACGTACAGGATTCTGGGTCTTACGACCTCCTGGATTTGGGCCCAAGCATTCCAGGGTCCACCCAGCTCTAGAAAGCAGGTCTGGAAATCTGAGCAGGATGGATTCTCATCATACCTAAACCCAGAGGGTAAGTCAAGCCTACATCCTCTGTGTCTGAAATGATGTGTCACTAAGCAGTGAGGTAAGTAATACAAACATGAACAGTCTCGACCTCAGTAACCCGGCTGCTATTTGTTTAGCGCTCTGCAGGCCAAAAAAGAGCTTTCTTCTAAGTGGTTTGCTTCTCCACTGCCAAGAAATATGCTGGTGCAGACCTAGACTGGAATTCCCCACTGTT
Source organism: Aepyceros melampus (assembly GCA_006408695.1). Lineage (NCBI taxonomy): Eukaryota > Metazoa > Chordata > Mammalia > Artiodactyla > Bovidae > Aepyceros > Aepyceros melampus. The sequence continues at coordinate 545,149 of SJXQ01012435.1, read as the reverse complement.
CCTTTGATCCTGAAATACTGTGAGAAGTTGCTCTTTTCATTTTACAGATGAAGAAACTGAGACTCTGAGAGGTCAATGGTTGGTTCATGGTTGAAATAGGGCCTCTAAGCACATTGCTGGAGTTCTGCTACTCAACGACACATTTCTGTTCAACCTAACTGTCCTCTCCACACTCTTAAATGTGACTGTTTGCTAATACAGTCTCTGTTCTTAAACCAGAAAGCAAAGAAATGACTATGGATAACTGGAAGTATCTTATACATGTGAAAATCATAAGGCAGTTTTATTAGTAAACAGACTGATTATTCAGAGGTCTGCTTTAGGAAATTATTTTAATTAACAGTATTTAGTTAGGGCTAAAGTCTCACCGTTTTATTCTGACTTAAGCCCATGCAGAGAGACGTGTCAGGAGGCCTCAGGGACAGGAAAAGGAGTCAGTGCTAGTAACATAGTGTGCCTGGGACTCCTGTCTAACAAATCAGAGTCAGAACCAGCAAGGAGGAAGACGGAGAAACTGGGATTTCTCAAACCGGATGTGTCACGGGCATTTTCAAACAAAGGGAACCCAGACGTGCTCATTGCCCAAACATGCATCCTGGGAGATGATACTAATTCATACTTCATCAGGAACCTCTGGGGTAGGTTTTGAAGAGGCCCTGGATTCCAACCTGCTGCCAAGTGCAGTGTAGCTCATCCTCAAGGCCCTGTCAACTCCGCCCCCCACTGGCTCCTGCGAAGCTCAACTCTAGTCTCGCTTCCCCTCTCTCCCAGCTACGTCTCAGACTGCTTTGTTGGAATCTTCTTCCTCTGACTGCCCTTTCAGAATGGCAGAATGCTGTTTTGGCGGGCCTCCATCAGGTGCTCTGGGAACACAGTAAGCAGAGCAGAGCTGCATCCTGACTTCCTGTTGCTCAGAGCCAGGCCAAGGCCCCATCCTTGGGGCTCTCGGTTGCCTGTCACATCTGGTCCAGAGCTGTACGTGGCAGATGTGTGGGTCTGACTCTTCTGTATCAATAACCTGTCAATCAATCATCTGGATACTTCCAAACGGCTGTATTGCTAGGGACCTCAAACTTAGCCTGATCCTCTGATCGTCCTTCCTAAATGCGCTCCTCTTACAGCCTCTCCATTGGCTAATGACATCACCGTCCTTCTAGATGCCCCGTTTAGGCCTGTCAGTCATTCTTCCACTTGCTCCTTCCAGCTTTTGTTTTCTGCCCATCATACCTCCACAGTCATCTTCTCCTAAATGTCCTTCCACCTATGACTCTGGTCTCAAACCCAGCTCTCATAATCTACTTAACTACTACCACAGCATCTTAACTGACATCTTCACTGCAGGCCTTTGTTCACTCATCCCTTAAATTGCTACTGGAGTAACTTCCTAAAACCCAGGTTGACTCGCATATTCCCTCAAAACCCTACAGAACAATAATGGCAAGAAAGACAAGGAGGACGGGATAATGTATATTTACCACGTGACAGGTGCTCTCAGTGCTCTCTGTATCTCTTATCCAAATTTCAAACAACCACTGAGGCACTTTACAGCTATGACCATCAATTTATAGATGAGGAAACTAATGAAATCATAACACTTGGCGTCCTCTGCGATGAGCACAGAACAGACAGAATTTACATACACCACTCCCCTCTTACCAGAGCCCAGAGCATCTTTCCCATCATCCTCTAACAAACAATAACTGCACTGTATCTACTACTCCCCAAGTGGAACAGACTCTGAATGTGGTGAGCCTCTTGGCTGGAAAGACTCTTCTTCACCCTTCTCTGAAATCCTTTTCATTTTTCAAGGCCCAGCAAAAATACTACCTTTGCTGTAAACCTCCCAGACGGCCTCCACTTGGATTTCATTGTATTACTAAGCTATGAGGATCTGCAGTGTTCACGGAATCCGCATCCAACTTACAGAAAAGCATGGCAGGAAAATACTCACACTTTCCAAATGCCGAGTGTTGCTCAAGTGCTTCCAAACGTCATTTACAATTCAGAAAAGGCAAAGGACATTAGAAAGTCAAAGTATGAAATCAAGAAGATGTGTTTCAGTGCAAGCCTGCTCTGGAGTTGTTCCCATCCCTCCTGGGACTTGGGAAAAATGTGCTTTGTTATCAGTACCTGTCCTTTCCAAATGTGACTTGAGGAGAATATCACAAACTTTAAGGAAGAAGAGCTGTGAAACAGAACTGTCTGGGAATGCCTATTCTTAGCAGTTATGTTAACAAATTAAAATTTTGCTTTTCAGAGAATAAACATAGGGGAGAAAAAAAAAGAGACACGGAAGGCTTAGACATCCAAAACAAAGAAAATTACACTCACAGGGAAAATGGAAGGTTCCCTAGGGAAATGGGATGTCTCAATTGTAAGGTGGAAAGTCAAAACAGACAAAAATGTACTCAGACAATCTCGATTTTGCAACCATTAGGCAAGTTTTCTAAATAGGGCAAATAACCTGACTGAATAACCATTAAGATATCTACAGTCACAAATGCCCTAACTAAGTCCACACCCAGATGAGGAGTGGTGGGGAATTCCAGTTAGGTCTGGAACAGCAAATTTCTGGATGATGGAGAAGCAAAGCCACACATCAAAGGGACTGTTATCAAAGGTCCATTGAGAATTGGTCACACCTGCAATTCCATTCCTTCAACAAATCTGTGATAAGAGCAGGAGAAATGCCAACCAAGTCACAGCCAGGCTAGCCAACTCAGGCTTCTGTGTCACTGCAAGAACAGAGCTGTGTGTGTGTGTGTGTGTGTGAGAGAGAGAGAAAGGGGCTAAAAAAAATACATACATACATATATGTATGTAAAAGATTCTCTAAACTTTCCAATTAAAAAGAAAATTTCTCATTGAAGTCACCCATGAATTTACTTAAACTGTTCGTGAAGTTATTTATGTAATTAAAGATATGAAAGCTTTTCCTGGACAATCACATCTTGACCATCAAGACCAACAGAAGCCAAGACTTCTCTGGTGGCCCAGTGGCCAAGACGTCCCACGTCCACAGCAGGGGGCACGGGGTCTGGGAACTAGGACCCCACCTGCCACGAGGCACAGCCAAAGAAAAAAAGACCAGTGGGTATGAATTCTTAGAATGACAACTGAATACTTTTTAAACAAACTATCTGTATTGCAGAATGCAAAAAAAAATTTTTTTAAACCATTCCTTCTTATTTGAGTTAGAACATATAGAAAGGGAAAAGAAATCTCTCAGCATCACAGTTCTCCTTTATTTCTTTCAGGCTACATACAGCACACACAGGGCTTTCCAAGTGGTGCTAGTGGTAAAGAACCTGCCTGCCAATGCAGGAGATGTAAGAGACACAGGTTCAGTCCTGGGCTTGGGAAGATCCCCTGGAGGAGAGCATGGCCACCCGCTCCAGTATTCTGGCCTGGAGAACCCCCAGGACAGAGGAGTCTGGCACACGGAGGCCCACAGGGTCACAGAGAGTCAGACTAAAGCGACAGCACGCATAGCACACACACATTCATAAAAATTCCTGTTATCTAACGATGAGAATTACATCCAACTCCCTTTTCTTGTATTTTGAAGATATTTTGAAGCTCCTTCAGCTTCTTTCCGAACAGATTACTAATTTTCCCCTCATGTGTTGTGTTTCCTGAAAACCGGCTTCCATGTTTACACTATGCCTCCGGGTGAATGGACTTCAGGGGAGGTTTAAGCAGCCTTCCCTCCAGCGTGAACACGCCGCCGGGGACTGCTGCCTCTGGGAAGGGCCACTTCCCTTCCTGCAGCAACTCACCAGGCCTTTTTCTTCCGCTTGTGCTTGGACTCAATCATGCGAACAATGGCTTCCTCTTCGTAGGTGTGGCCACACACTTTGTTTTTCACTGGTTTCTTCATTTCCATCTGTAATCAAGAAGACATTAGACTTTCAGGAATGATGATGAACAGCTTCCAGTAACTTCTTCAAGTCACCAATTATTTGGCACTGCTGTCGCCTAGACCTGGGGCTTCCGAGGTTTAGCCTCCCCATCTCGGGGCTCTAGGTAACTCAGGGCAGAGGGCCACAGCAGAAAATGCAGGGAGACCAGAGGCCTCAACCGCACCGGGGCAGTGGGGCAGGAATATGCTCGTAGATCCTAAGGACATCACGGACAGCAAACTCTTTCCCAGGTCTCCTCCTGGACCCCCATCACTTTCCTTTCCTCCCTTGTCAACTCCAGACAGGAAATAAAGTCAGAAAGCAAATGGGAACTTTTTGCCTCCATGAAGCAAAGTGCTTACAGTACCTGTGTAATGGGGCAGATGAAATTGGTCTGACTTTGAGTCACAATCATATCTTCATCAACTCCTTCTGTGCTGTCAGCCTCTCTGTCTGATTGAAGACCATCTAGAGGGGAAAAGGGAAGCTGGTGAGTCTTGTTGCTCTAATGTGCCAAGGACAGGAAGGGATGGGAGGAAGGAAGCTGACAGATTTTCGGGGTCTCTTTGGTGTGCACCCCCGTGCTAGGCGCTGGGATGTGTATTAACTCTTTTGCAGGGGGAGGTGGGGCTCTGCCCATGTTTGGTAAGGAAATAAACTTGGAGCAGTGAAATAACTTTTTCAGAGTCACCAGAATGATTCTGTGGGGGAGGACTGTTCAGTCATCAGGAATGTGTCTTTGGAGTCAGAAGGACTTGATTATCTTTGTCACTTCCAGCTGTGAGACCTCGGGCTAGCAAGGTCTTTGTTTTTTAACTTCTCTACTTTATAACTTTATTGCAAAGATTAAGAGTGAAGAATTTCATGTGCTCTGCACAGCTACTGGCACAAAGACACGTTCAATAAATGGTAATTACTGTTGGATAGTACAAGGATTCTCAAATTTTGAGCTTAGAACCCTTCTGTACTTTTAGAAACTATTGAGGATGCCAATACTCTTTAGGTTATGTTTATCAAGATTTGCCACGTTAGACATTATTAAGACTGAGGAATTTTAAAATACATATTTATTAATTCATTTAAAAATAATAACCACATGACAAGCTACCATAAATGATATCTAAAAAAATTAAAAATAATTATATTTCCCAGGGCAATAAAAAAGTTCGAGATAAGATATTTTTGAGCATATCTTTAATACTGACTTAATAGAAGACAGTTGGGCTTTGATATCTGTATATGCATCTAGTCTGTTGTGATATTACATCACGTAGCCTTGGGAAAAATTCACTTATGAAAAGAAAGAAGGTGAAAAGGGCACATGACATCTTAGTATTATTATGAAGATATTGTTGACCTCATGGGTACCCAGAAAGGCTCCCCGAGTACCCAAAGGGCTCCTGGCCCACACTTTAGGAACTGCTGAGTGAATGTGTGGTAGGGTTGGCTTTGAATGTAACGTATTTGATTCTGAAATGTATGTACTTTTCATGGTCCTTGCCCTTCAGCAAGAGAAACTAGGTAATACGTGACATTTGAGTGGGGGTACTGACAGAATCTCACATGAAAGCCTTTCTTTTTGGAGAAGGGAACTTGTCATTTTGCACAGAAATCAAAGATCAGTAGTGTTTTAAACACAAGTGTGACAATGTAGTCCTTCTTCCTCCTTTTCTCCTTTTTCCCTTCCTTTCCTCCTTTCATTCTGGGAAAATAAACAGATGTTTAAAAATGCCTTGCTTTTAATGTGTGAGGGAAATCCTTTTCTTAAGCTGAGATGGTTCCGCACAACTTTTAGTTCCTAGAACTGCGGGCCCTGGCCTTCCCCTTCTGCCAGATAAAGTGTCTGCTGGAAAAGCACCCCTGGGGACAGGAGAGGGCTGCAGAGCACCTGCTCGAAGTCACCCCGTGAACTCATGGCTAAAACCCAGGCATTCTGCCCCCAATTACTCTGGTTTTTCTGGTGGGGGTTTCTCTTTGCTTTAGTGACTAGTGCTATTTATATGCCAGCTTGTTGTGTTTTCTTAGAGAGATGTCCCCCAAACAGCTCTTACTCCTTGAAGAAGGCAAGAGGGACGCCCTCGGAGCTTAGGACTTCCTGGACGGAACATTTTCTTTTAACCACTGGTGGTTAAGGTACAGTGCCTGGCGCCTCTCAGCTTTTCAAGAGGCTATAAAAATGTCTGAGACCTTGAAAACCACATATTGGATTCAAAACAGGATTACTACAAAAAACTGAAATTAATCAGTTTTAAAGGTCTACAAAATGTAATGTTGGGTTAACTTCATTAACAGTTGATTTGGTCATCAAAAATATTTCATTTGAGAGCAATATGTAGGCTGGATTTTGGTATTAATTTAATAACTCGCAAGTATGTGGAGATAATTGCTGAGAAATTAATAGCCAATCATAGGCTAAATCACTTATTTGGAGCCAAACTTTTTCCAAACCAAAGCTGTATGGATAAAAATATGTTCAAAAATGTTGCCAGCAATAAAATTATATTAAATGTGAGGTTGCCAAAGTTTAGTATGCTTGCTGTGATATGAGCTGGGGCTTCTGAAATAATTTTCCTTAGATCTATGAAGGGTTTCTGTGCTTCCCAGGACCTATCATTACTATTAAGAGCACAAGAGTCAGACTCTTAAAAGAAGCCTATTATCGACCCAGTGATTCTTCAGGTTGTCTCAAGAAAGCTGGGCAGGTAAGGAGAAAAGTCAAGGGGCAGGATTGGGAGCGTTCTGATTCTTCGATTTACTTTCCAAAGCCTTCTCTGGGGGCTGCTGGAGTCCCTTTTGGATCATGCATTTGACAGTCAAAATAAAAGCACCTTTTTGTCCATTTCTTACAGGGCTTACTCTGAACGGATAGCACATTTCTGACTATAGATGTTATATTGTGGAACTCTCCAGAAAATCTGTTGGGTGAATCACAGAGTTCAGACAATGTGAAAGACTGCAGGTTCTCTTTTTCTTTCTATTTTTAAATTTCAAAAGGTAGAGGAAGCAAGAAAGCACAACTCAGATGCAATACCAACCACCAGGGAAGGCTGAGCAGGGAACTCAGAAGCTGTAGGTGGCTATCAACAGCACTGATCATGAAAGAAGAAGGTGCGGAAGAATGCCAACAGTGAGTAATAGCCCATGGACTGAGAGTCTAAAAAGAGAAAGAGCCTCAAGAGCTAAACTTCTCTTGAGCTAGAACATTTCCTCACCCGAAATCTGTATTTATAGAAAGTGATGTCAACGTTGGGATTCTACAATGTGCTGAACAAAAGGTCACATCTGGCAATAAGTATCACTTAACACTAATCTCAGATGATAAAGAATCTGCTGGCAATGTAGGAGACCCGGGTTCGATCCCTGGGTTGGGAAGACGTCCTGGAGAAGGGAATGGCAACCCACTCCAGTGTTCTTGCCTGGAGAATCCCAGGGACGGGGGAGCCCAGTGGGCTGCTGTCTATGGAGTAGCGCAGAGTCGGACACGACTGAAGTGACTTAGCAGCAGCAGCAGTGACTTCACTTTCACTTTTCACTTTCATGCATTGGAGAAGGAAATGGCAATCCACTCCAGTGTTCTTGCCTGGAGAATCCCAGGGACGGCAGAGCCCGGTGGGCTGCCGTCTATGGGGTCTCACAGAGTCGGACACGACTGAAGCAACTTAGCAGCAGCAGAGCAACTAACACACATACACACACACTGATCTACACAAAAAGACACAACTTTTTGATAAGCCCACTGAAGGGAAGATTGGAGAGAAAAATAGAGATTGTCTACTAGAATCACAAAAGTTTTTAAATTTAGGTTTAATTTTGAACCTCAAATAAGATTTTTAAATGAGAGAATAAGGATTCTCTCATTTACTCGAGAAAGCGGAGATCCAAAGACATTACAGGTTTTGTCCAAAGTCATGCAGGGAGTTAATAAATCATCACATGGCTCTATTTCCTTGGTGTGGTTAACTGGAATACTAAAACCAGCGGGTAGGTTCTGGAAGCCATCCCTCCTTCCCCCAGAGAATTATTTTATTAATAATAATACCTCAAGTTTATTGACTGCTGCATACAGCTACTGTGCTCAGCACTTTATATACATTGTTTCACTTAATCCTCAGCAAATACCCATGAACAACTCTACTGCTATCCCCACTGTAGAGACAAGAAAACTGAAGCCCCACAATATGTTTAAGACAAAAGCAGAAAATGTCAGCATTATAATAAAGAGATCAGTGGATTAAATCAGTTTGTTACTCAAGAGAGCTCAAAAAACTTTTCAGATTAAAAAGAGAAAGACAAGATGATGAATCACAGTCTGTGTACATAAACAAGGCATGTTGTCAGAAGCATATGTGCCAGCTGTTAGCTTCCAATCAGATGGGCAGATCTCAGACCCACACCCGACATCCATGCCCAGGCCCAGGGCACCCAAATGAAGTGCTGAGGAGGGAAACCTGGGTATGAACTAACATTTATAGAGTACCCATGAGGGATGCATCAGGGTTGATTTAGTAACTTGAATGGGATTTTTTTTTATGTCATAAAATAAAAACCAAAAGGAGAAGACACAAAAAATGCTGTAGTAGTAATGAAGTAAACAAGCAAGGATTTCCAGAGGTCTGCGAGTATTCCCCAGTGATGCAAGGTGAGGGGCTTGGTGAGGGCACTGATTGGACCCCCAAGTCGGGGGTTCACGGTTGGCCAGCTGTGACCGTCAGTGAATAGCTGGATCGTCCTATCTGTCGTCCCCCGTCCTGGTTCCCCAAGCCCAAACCTTTGGAGTCATCTTGACAACTGTGTTCCTCTCCCTTCATTCCTGACATCCAAACCACAGGCAAGTTCTGGTGACTGGTTCTAAACTATATTCCCTAAATCAAAGCCGAGCCTTTTCTTGTGATTTCTACTACATCTTAGTCCAAACCACTATGGCTTCCTGCCCAGACCTCTTCGGGAGCCTCCTAACTAGAAGCCCTCCTTCAACAAGGACCACCATCTACACGCGCACACCGCCCCCCGCCCCGCCACTCCGACGTGCTTCTCACAGGGGCCTGCATGGCCAGCTCCTCGGACCAGTCCCCTTCTCGCCCACCGTGCTCAGGTCACACTGGTCTTTTCTCTATTTCTGGAACATGCTAGGCTCCTTCCCATCTTTGACTTCTATTCTAACCTGCCTGGAATGTTCTTCCTCTTGATCTTTGTTTGTCCTACTTCCTCCTGTCATTTTAAAATGTCAGTTTAAATACTGTCCCTTTGGAGAGGCCGTCTCTGACGCTGTGAGCTAATAAAGAAGACACCCAGGCCTTCTCTACCCCGTGACTCTGTTGTGACTGCAGAGCATGTCTCTGTAAGTGCTTCTTTCTTCTCTGTCTCCCTCTCTTCTTCTTCCCCCTCCCCTGTTCTCTTTGAGGAAAGCAGGGATTTGACTGACTTGTTCACTGACCTGCTTTCTGGGAAGAGAACAGGGGAGGGGAAAAGAGAAGAGAGGGGGACAGACAAGAAGCACTTAAGAGAGATGTGCTGTGCAGTCACAACAGAGAGATGGGGTAGAGAAGGCCTGGGTGTCTTCTTTAGCTTACAATGTCAGAGGAGGCCTTCCCAGATTCTAAAATGTCCTTGGGCTTCCCAGGTGACTCAGTGGTAAAGAATCCACCAGCCAGTGCAGGAGACTCAGGAGACACAGGTTCGATCCCTGGGTTGGGGAGATCTCCTGGAGAAGGAAATGGCAACCCACTCCAGTATTCCTGCCTGGGGAATCCCATGGACAGAGGAGCCTGGTGGGCTGCAGTCTATGGGTCACAAAGAGCTTGAATGACTGGGAGACTAAGCATGCATGCACAAAATGTCCTTGGTATGCAGTGGTAGGTGTTCAATAAACATCTCATTAGTGAAGTGCTTCATCCAACAAGGCAGGAGTAGGAGTATTTTTCACAAGGATATACTTTACATATTTAACAGATGTGGCCACACACACACACACACACACACATGTTTCACACAGTGATGATTTCATAGGTTTTAGGCAAATAACAGGGGACCTCACTCTAGCTTAGGGTACAGCCTTGGACCCTGAATTCCATGTCAAAGGCAGGAAGTAAATGTAAGTGTTACAATTATAGTAGGCTGTGTGGTAATTACAAAGGAGAATCCAGACATGGTTTTGTGGTCAGAAAATACACTTGGGCCTGGCCACACACAGCCCTAGTATTAGTCACTTGTCTGTCTTCAGGCAACCCAAATTTGGCTGACAGTTAGACAGTTTTATGCCAGCTGGGAATAAAAGTTGATTGCTATGTGCTTTTTCAATTAAGTTTGAACATTTTTCTAAAAGCACTTTTCTCCTGAAAGTTAGTAGCAAGTATTCTACAAACATTTGCTGCCCGCTTAAAATGCTTATTGGACTGCCCAGATTATTTTACTTGCACTATTCTGGGACGGCATATTTAGAGAGGTTGAGTTGGTACACGGAAGATCCCCTCCCTACCCTGTAAAAGAAGACTGAGTCCAAGTTGGAAACTCTATAGTTACAGTGTCTGCATATGTGTCTGCACCAACTCCTGACTTGTTTCTCCCACCCAGCAACCCACAGCCTGGGCTACGAGTGGTTGCCTCTGTGAACTTGGACATACCTTAGGCTCTGAATGGAAAGGAGAATATCAGCAGGCTCAGTCCCTTTGGCTTGGAATTGAGGAGTGTGTGTGTGTGTGTGTGTTGGATACTCTATACTAATGGGTGTCTAGCTTTGTTCTTGTGGCTTCCCTGGTGTCTCAGGTGGTAAAGAACCTGCCCACAATGTAAGAGACCGGGGTTCAATCACTTGGTTAGGAAGATCCCCAGAGAAGGAAATGGCTACCCACTCCAGTATTCTTGATTTGAGAATTCCATAGACGGAGGAGCCTGGTGGGCTACAGTCCATGGGGTCTCAAAGAGTCAGACACGACTGAGCAACTGATACTTTCACTTTTCAGCTCTGGTCTTAGTTTCTTCCTGGGACAAGTGGCCTGTCCTGAATGCTAGCACTTTGGCTGGGCCAAGCTGCCATTGAGGGAATCCTAGCTTTGGTAACTCTGACACAGGTTAAGAGCTAAGACTCTTCTGTCTGTGAACGGCTTTTGCAGAATTAAAATGCAGATGATGACCAGATAGGGCCTACATAATTAAAAATTTCCTAGGAGTTATAACCTTCATAGGATAGCAAAATACAACAGACATAATTTCAACAGGAAAATATTCAACAAAGGTAGATTGAGTTAATAATCAAAACAATGAATAGAATGTAATAAGGATCCAATAAATGTTATTTATCATATATGTATTGTTGTTGCTAAGTCACTTCAGTCGTGTCCGACTCTGTGCGACACTATAGATGGCAGCCCACCAGACTCCCCCGTCTCTGGGATTCTCCAGGCAAGAACACTGGAGTGGGTTGCCATTTCCTTCTCCAATGCATGAAAGTAAAAAGTGAAAGTGAAATCGCTCAGTTGTGTCCAACCCTCAGCGACCCCATGGACTGCAGCCTTCCAGGCTCCTCTGTCCATGGGATTTTCCAGCCAAGAGTACTGGAGTGGGGTGCCATTGCCTTCTCTGATATATATATATACCTACATACTTATATTTTATTATAAACCAATGTTATATGATTGTAAATTGTTGTTGCTATTGTTATTTTTTGTCTTCCCTGGTGGCTCAGATGATAAAAGATCCACCTGGAATGCAGGAGACCTGGGCTTGATTCCTGGGTTGGGAAGATCCCCTGGAGAAGAGAAAGGCTACCCACTCCAGTATTCTTGCCTGGAGAATCCTCATGGACAGAAGAGCCTGGTGGGCTATAGTCCATGGGGTCGCAAACAGTCGGCACAACTGAGTAACTACGCACACACGTGGTGTTATTTTTATCATTACTTTGTGCCAGGCACTATGCTTGATATTGGCAAAAAAATAATCCCTGCCCTCAGGGAGCTTAGTCACACAGGACAGATGTAAACACTGCAGAGCAGGCTTGTGTGGGCTGCGCACATACGAGATACTGCGGAAAGACGCTCCCTGGAGGGGACAGGGCCAGCCTCTCTGAGGAGCTCACAGTTGATGTGTCAAAGAGGAGGCTCTCTCAGCCACACTGTCTGATACAACTTTACCGCCCCCTTAAATGTGAGCATTTCACTCACACCTGCCTCAGGTCAAGATTCTGATCAATATTCTTCCTTCTTTGGCTACCTATACAGATTCTACATATTTTGAAGAAGCTATATATATCCAATGCTACTCAATCCAATCCAATCCAGTCCAACCAAACCCAATACAACCCTACCAAATTCAACCCAACCCAAATTCAACCCAACCCAATCCTTACAATCAATCTCTTTTCTTTGAAATCCGTTAACACCTACTGTATATACCATACTCTTTTAGCTTAAACTTCCTCATTATGAAACTTCTTTTTTGGGTAGAAAGCTCCTCGAGGATAAGCTGTGTGTGTTCAAGCCAAGCCAGCTCAAGTCAAGTTGCATGAATTTAAACACCTGGTCTGTGCCAAATACTACACAAATGCCAGTGGAAACAAAGGTTAAAATCAGGTGTGGTGAGAGAGACAAATACTAACATTTTGTGCAATGAGTGAAATAACAAATCTGCTTTGTACAAAGTACAAAAGTAACCTAGAGGCTCTTGCAAGGTGGGGTGAGGAATCGAGGTGAAACTTCCTGAGAGAGTGATGAAGCCAGGCTCTCCAGGGAGGTGTGATAAGAAGAGGTAAGGACACTCAGGCAGTGAGGATTAGTGTTTAGGAATGTGGGCTTGGAGAAAGCCTGCCTGGGTTTGAAATCTGGTCCTATATCTTTATTAGCTGGGTGCTCGTGTGTATCTTCTCAGCTGGGAGATGAGCTTATAACCATGCCTACTTCATAGAGCTGTATCAGGATTAAATGAGTTAATGTGTGAAAAGTTCTTACAAGAGTGTCAGGCAAAGAGCAGGTGATCAATAAATGTTGTTATGATAATTAATATTATCACTCAGAATTCGCATGGAGCTAGCATAGAGTGGGTACCAGTAACATATATACTCTGTTCATTAAAAATTATATGCTGAGGAATCACCTGAAAAGAAACCACAACACTGTTCAAACTGGAGTTCTAAATGGGATGAGCCTCCCATGGCCAGGGCAGAGGGAGACCTAAACTAGCCCTGTTGTATTAGCTGACCTAGCACTAGCAACATCTTAGGTTTCCCAGCTGTGTTCACTTCCACGGCTCTTTCAACAACCCCCTCTGAAGATCTTGAAAGTACACTGATGAAGAGTTTCAGCTTACATCCTCCAAAAGAGCTGACACTTTCATTAGATGTACCCTTTCATGTTATCATGCACTTGGTTAAGTTACGTACTGTTGTTTTAGACACATTCTTTGTCCTCAGCTGATATACTAATTTGCTCCCATTTCCTACTTTATTATTTTTTGTCATGCTGTACAGCATGTGAGACCTTAGTTCCCCAGCTAGGGATTGAACCTGTGCCCCTTACCGTGGAAGTGCCAAGTCCTAACCACTGGACAGCCAGGGAATTCCCACCTCCATTTCTTTAAATACTGTCAAAATACGTCATATGTCAAAACATGAGGGTTTTAAAGTAATTGGAACCCAATGCATTTTACTGGTGGGACAAAAAAACCAATCCTTTGAGATGTGGTCATACAATATCCATGTTAAGTCAATAAATACTGAAAATATCCTCAAATTCAGTACATGCATTCAGTACATCTTATGCAAGTACAGAGAAGGTTTGATGCTCATCTCTAAGTTTCTAAGCAAAAGCAGACAGTCAAATACACACATTCTATTTCTTTGCTTTGGGTAAGTAACTAGAAAATCACATGATAAGAAAACTGATTAGCTAGCATGGAGATGGCTACAACTCTCAACTGTTTAGATCCATAGAAGAGTATGAAGCAAGTGAACATCAGAAGATGAGAAATCCCATTCAGGTTCATCTTACGTTTTCTTAGAGGGTTGTAAATACCACCCATCCAGGGACCCAACACAGTACACGGGACTTATTCCTATATGCTTTCTAACCTCTATCTATAAACTATCTCAACTCTGTCTCCTTTTCATGCTCACTGGTTCTGTCCTAATTCAATCCCCCAGCTCTTCCTATTTAGAACTTTGCAAAAGTTCTTTATCTCTCTGCCTCAGCTTCTCCCCGATCTTTATCAACACTCTAGCCAGTCATCTTTGGCTCCCATGTGGGTTTGATCCCTGGTCAGGGAATTAAGATGCCAAACACCATGGGGCAACTAAGCTTGTATGCTGCAACTGGAGAGCCCATGCACCGCAGTGAAGACACAGGCCAGCCAAACAAACCAACCCAAACAACAACATCAAAAACCAACCACGGCCTCCTCAGCAAGACAGCAAGACTGTTCACTACTTGGCCCAGAGGATATTCACCTCCCTCCTCAATCCCTTTCCGCATATCCATTTCAAACTAATTATAGTTAGCTCACAGTTGCCAGGCTGCTCTGCACCTCTGCCAGCCCTTCACCTAGCAGTCTGTGACCACCCTTCAAGATTCAGTTAATTTCAGTATTTCCTATGTGAAGCCCCAAAGCAGAGGTGACTCCTCCTTTAGCCTCCAGGGCACCTTTGTAGATGCTGAAATCGTTTGTTTACTTCTCCATCTTCCCTACTAGACTGTGAATTCCACGAGGGGAGGAACTCTGCCTTATTTATCTTCACATCCTCAGGGTGCCAGGCAAGGCCCAAGAACTTAATAAATGTCCATTAAATTGACTGGTTGCCAAAACAAGAGAATGTTTTGAACATTGTTATATATATAAACTGTGAAAATAAGATGAAAACAGTGAAGAAGACTGTTTTTGAAGGCAAATATTTTAGATCTTTAGATCTGGTCTTTGATCTAATTACCTTTTTTCCCCCTGAAAGGGAGCCATTTTACATTGTCTGGGTCATTCCACTCTCCATTCTCTGTTTCACGTCTGTGCAAAAGCAAACTACCAAAAAGCAAGATGACAGGGGTTGTATTCTAAGAAACAAACTCTTCTACATTATGTCTTTATATTATCTCTGATTCTATTATTCCCTTGCCCCAAATCCTCTATGTCCAGAGGAAAGTACAATAATCATCAGTTGTGGAAAATGTGTAAATCATCTTAAGTTTGCTGAGGTTTACAGAGAGTGTACACATAGTGACATTCAAGTACAACAGTTTTTATAACAGAGAAACACTGGGGAAATCTAGATATTTGAAAGACTGAGAATTTATGTGAATTGTGACATCACCACTCAAAATCTGACAGAAATTAAAAACAATCTTTGTCATCAGAAAATGAGGTAGGAAGAAAATGAAATGAAAACATACAGGTTGTATGGTTGATTTATCTTAAAAAATGGTATCTAGAAAAAAGACTGAAAGGAAATAGGACAAAACACTGCAGTCTGCTGTGTCCTGGTGACATTACTGTATATGTGAACTGGTAGTAAACGAGGAGGCAAGGACACTGTTTAACTTTTGAAGAATAATTACTTCGCTTGCACTTCTTTTATCTAGTACTCTTTATGAGACCAAGTAACATTTAAGAAGTAAGTAGAGCTGATGGCAATGCAGATGGATGGATTTGTTTATTCAATTTGTCAAACTGAAACACATTATGAAACCAAGTCTAGAGATCATAATATTTCAAAAGGGAACTTTAAAATTTATAATTGCTCAACTTGAAAACTGCAACACTTCAGGTTTGGGTAAGACAGGGGCTATGACACCATTTTCATCCCTGATACATTTGAGATTTATTATCCTAATGGCAGTTACACTATTTCAAACTTATCTGCTCCATCACAGATAATCCATCACAATGTAATTTAAATAACATCATGCCTTCCATCTCTAATTTCAAAACTCTAGAGAAAACAAGAATGAAATTCTTCTAGTGATGCAAGACTTTAACAGAGTAAAGCCAGCACCGATATCATACTTTGTTTTGTAAAGCTTCTCAAAATAAATGATATATTTAAGCCTCAGAGGATAAAAGGTAAGAGGCACAGAAGATATCCGCTGTGGGATAAAGCACAGGGAAGGGGAAGTATTTGTCTTACTAACCGAGAGCAGGCCTCAAGTCTAATCATACGTTCCTCCATACAGTTTATCCAGCACAGTAGTTACGAAATGCTCCGGATCTGGCATTAATTAAATATGCTTATTTTTCCTTTTCCCATGTATCTGATGAAGCATATCAAGGTTTATTTTTGATCCATTTAAAAAGTCTCCTTTATGGTGGCACAATGCAGTCATGTTTAAAAAAGAAAAAAAAAAAAAAGAACAGAAAAAAGAAGGTAATAATCCCCAAAGTATATTACCATATGGAAGAAATTAAAAGAGGTCAGAGCCCGAGGGACCAAATCGAGCGAGGCTTAACAAGCCTGTCAGCAGCAAAGTCAGCGAAGCCACCCAAAACGCAGAGCAGCGCCGCAGCCTGTAGAGCGCGCGGAGCCAATCAGGGTCCAAGAGCCGTGCACCCGCAGACGGACGCTCTGGGCCGCCTCGACATCTGCTTTCAGTTTGCAAGGTCTTGTCTGAAGTTAGCCTAACAGAAAACATACCAGAGTTGGGGGGAAAATCCCTGCCAACTGGAAGGAAGAAGAAAAATGAGAGAGTGAGAGGGAATGGGAGAGAGAGACGGAGAAAGAGAAGGGGGAGGGCAGAGAGGAGGAAGCAAGGAGGAGGAGGAGGAGGATGGGAGCAAGGGCTGAGGGCCCCGGGGCATCGTCCACACCGGGGCTCACACACCAGGAACCAAGTCCGTGTCGCCAAGCCTGCTTTCTGAGCCCCTATCCCCTCCCACCTCCTCCACTTTCCACCTTCTAGAAAACCCTCCCAACATGCAAAGGAAGACACATGACTTCAAAATCGGGATCAGCTTAGGACACCGCTCTTGTGAATGTGTACAATAGATCTAGTCACTGGTTCATTTTGTAAACATGAAGAAATCACACTTTTAAAACTTCCTCCTCCATGACACTCACTTGACAATACACTTAGCATGGAACACTGACTCTTCTTTATCCACACCCAGGGATGTCAGGAGGGACGGATTTCCTTTTTCACTGAAAGCTCACTGATTCCAGGGCAGGTGGCAAATTCAGAGGGAGCTCGCAAGGGAGGCAGAAGTGGGGCTGAAGTGGCTGTGAACCTGGGCTGGGCCATGTAGAAACATACAGAACTCAGCAGCAGCCCAGGACAGCCTTTCACCAGCAGCATTGCCTTCCATGGGGAAACCTTCCCACTCAGGGGCTCCCCCATCCACACTGCCCCCTCCCCATTTAAAGCATTGGTATCTGTTTCTGCCACTGTCTTCCTGGTTCATCAGTAGGCAACTCACAGACAGGGACCACATCTGCTCATCATCTCTGTAACAGTGTGTGGCCCACGCTAGGGGCTTAGTGTTGGTACCTGGGATCCAATCTTAAGTGGGGCTTACAAGTGACTCTGTTCACTCCTGAGTTCTTCTGCAGAAAAGTGGTTCAGCTTGGGACCCAGAGAAGAGCTCTGTAAGGTGGAGTATGTTAAGTCTAGGTCGAGGTACCACATGGTTCCACCATAAATTGAGGAAAGAGGTGTTAAATTTCCTGTAGACGATCACTCTCTCTTATTAGCTGTTTCATTAGGATACAGTGAAGATGAGATAAAATATTTTGCCCTCATTAGAGAAAAGGACCTGATAAACATCCAGGCAGGAAGAGAAACATCATGAGGAAGGGGAACCTTGGAGACAGTTTCTGAAAGGGCAGAGCAGAATGACTGGCTGACCATATTCATTTTCAAAGCGTTTGGGGGTCCAAGTTCTAGTGCTGCCGTTTAGAGTCTGTGAACATTCTCATGCTTCAGAAGGGAGCACTAATGGGGTGAAAAGGCAGATGGGAAGAAGGGACAAAACCAAGGAAGAAAGGAAGGAGAAAAAGGATCTCAGAACTTGCTTTCAAACTCGATAGGAAAAGGAAATGATCTCAAATAACTACCTTCCTGAGCTTCTAATGACGATGATGCGGTCTGTTGGAGGCACCATCTCCAGTCTACAGTGTGGCCTTCATCTGGATGGCAGGGAGTGGTGAGAGGCACCAAACCACTAGCACACATACCCCAACACTGCAGGTGGACAAGGTTATACCGTACCTCTCTGATTTCTTTGAGGACAATTCTCTTTGTTAGCGAAAAATTCTCTTGAGACAAAAGCCAAACCTGGGGTGGGATGAATTGGGAGATTAGGATTGACACATATACACTGTCAATATTATGTATAATGACAAACCTAGATAGCGTGTTAAAAAGTAGAGACATTAGTTTACAGACAAAGTTTCATGTAGTCAAAGCTATGGCTTTTCCAGTAGTCATGCACAGATGTGAGAGTTGGACCATAAAGAAGGCTCAGCACCAAAGAATTGATGCTTTTGAATTGTAGTGTTGGATAAGATTCTTGAGAGTCCTTTGGATTGCATGGAGATCAAACCAGTCAATCCTAAAGGAAATCAATCCTGAATATTCATTGGAAACACTGATGCTGAAGCTGAAACTCCAGTACTTCGACCACCTGATGTGAAGGGCCGACTCATTGGAAAAGACCCTGATGCTAGGAAAGATTGAAGGCAGGAGCAGAAGGAGACAACAGAGGGTGAAATTGTTGGATGGAATCACAAACTCGAAGGACATGAGTTTGAGCAAGCTCCAGGGGACAGTGAAGGACAGGGAAGTGTGGCATGCTGCAGTCCGTGTGCTCAGCAAGAGTTGGACACAACTGAGTGAGTGACTGAACAACTATTGTAAAATAGATAACTAATGGGGACCCACTGTATAGCTAAGTCACTTCAGTCGTGACTGGCTCTTTGTGACCCTACAGACCCACAGCCAGCTAGGCTCCTCTGTCTATGGGATTCTCCAGGCAAGAATACTGGAGTGGGCTGCCATGCCCCCCTCCAGGGGGTCTTCCTGACCCAGGGATGGAACCGCATCTCTTATGTCTCTGGCATTGGCAGGCAGGTTCTTTACCACTAGTGCCACCTGAGAAGCCGTATCTCAAGGAACTCCTACTCAATTCCCTGTGATGACCTACATGGGAAGGAGGGGGCTATATGTATGTGTGCGTGTATATATATATGGATATATACACACACATATAGTTGAATCACTTTGCTTTACAGCAGAAACTAACACAACATTGTAAAATAATTCTTTAAAAAGTCAAACATGGTGAGGCAGCTGGTTAGGACTTGCTTTGAGGCCCTCCACCAGCAGCCCTGGGAGGGAACAGGCAGCAGGGTGTTCAGGACCTGACAGAGGAGGCAGGCTAAAAATACACAAAGGGTGAACACCAAGGAGGAAGGGAATTGCGCAGGGGAGGCAACCAGCACACTAATGACAGGGTCATAATGAGGAGTGATGGAATGAAATGAAGAAAAGGAAAATGTTAATTGTCAGGAAAAACTTGGTGGGGCCCTCAGTGAGGGAGAGATGGGTTTCTCATAGTCTTCACAGAGTCTGAAGGCCATTCATCTCTCCAGAGCTGGTTCAGAATGAGTTAGAAATTATTTAAACGCAATTTTATTTTTGTTACCAAAAGTAGATGAGGTTACTTGATGACACACACAAGGCCTCTCATATTTAATTTTATCATTCTGTTCTCTCCTCTAAATTAAATTTTAAAATAGTTAATGATGAAAAAAGTCTATGACTATTTCATTCCAAAAATATGATTCAACATCTAAGGAGCCTGAAACCGGCAAAGTGAGAACAAGTGAGGAGAATGGAAAACAGTCAAACAGGCTTCAATTGACAACAGATTTACAGATGACAGCAAACTAGAAAAAAAAAAGTACTGAAAATACGATGGGTTTCTCTTATTTTTCAGAATGAGTTCAGTTACTTTATTTTTCAGAATTAATACAGAGATGGCAATTAAGCTTAGCTGATCATTGTCAAGACACCGTAAAGAGCCTTAGCTTTCAAATTTCTACCCAGTTTCAGTCTGGTGCAGTCTCTCAGCTGTTAGAGCACTGAAACTTGCAGCCCTAAATAGGTTAAACTTCAGGTTGTAAGAAGAGACTACAGTATTGAAAGCTCATAGACCGGGAGCAAGCAAATCTATTTTCTCTTCCTCACTTAGGAGCCCAAGGAATGATTCATGTAACTTTCACTGAGTAAATGTCTGCTGACAAAGCCTGTTTCCTAGGTACGGAGGATGCAAAGGCCAGGGGTTGAAACGAACCAGAAAACATAAAACTTTATACTAGGGGGCTGAGTACCAGAATGGACATGAGTTTAGTGGGGTGGGGGAGCTTACAGAGAGGCTTCTAAACATGACTACAGCAGGGACAGTGGCAATGGAAAGAACCCTGAAGGAAGAGGAGGTAAGATGAGCAAAGGCAAAACGGTGAGAGAAAGCAACGTTGGCTGTTCCACCATCCTCGGCGGATGAGTTTAAGAGCAGCAACTCCAGTGATGGGTACAGGTTCCCTATTACGTACATTACAATAAAGGAAGCAGTACAAGCATCTTAAAGTCAGGCTTTCTGATATTACTGATACTTCTCCAGTATTATTACTCTGGAAAAAGGAATAAGTACTGAAAACATGATCGGTTTCTCTTATTTTTCAGAACAAATTCAGTTACTTTATTTTTCAGAATTAATACACAGATGGCAATTAAATTTAATTGATCATTGTCAGGACACCATAAAGAGAAGTGTAAGAATACAAACATTCTTATATTTGGCTGTACCAGGTCTCAAGTCTTAGTTGTGGCATGTGGTATCTATTTTCCTGACTAGGGATTGACCCTTGGGCCCCTGTATTGGGAGCCTGGAGTCTTAACCACCGTACTGCCAGGAATGTCCCCCCAGTATTATTATTATTACTTTATAATATCCTAATATGTAAGCTGGGGCTTCCCTGGTGGCTCAGTTGTAAAACCGTCTGCCAATACAGGAGATATAGGAGTGGCGGGTTTGATCCCTGGGTCAGAAAGATCTCCTGGAGAAGGAAACGGCAACCCACGCACAGTATTCTTGCCTGGGAAATC